>APFE031291182.1:0-51645 GCA_000404065.3 Pinus taeda
GTCATCAACCGTAGGAGGCCCGGTGACTTGTTGCCCAAGGAGAGGGAATCCATGCTTATCCGGGTGAATACACACTTATAGAGGTTGTTGGCAAAGGCCAACCAAGAAAAGAAGCTGCTAAAGAACATGAAGAATCATTATTGGGCAAGGATGCATGTTTGTAAGGCAAGGATAAAGATTCTTCAAAGGAGGTTGACCGAGGCTCCCAAAGGGAAGAAGAAGACAAACCCGCTCCGTATCTTGGCTGAGGCCTCTCTCACTCACCATGATACTCATTAGCCTCCTCCTAGCAGCAAACCCAAGAAATTTTGAGAGTTTTGAGGCATTTTTGGCATTTTTGAGAATTTTACAGGTTTTGGCCATTTGAGTGGTCTCACCCTGTGCGCGACCAGTCATGGGGACAACTCAGAATGGGGAAAACTTTGCATTTTTGGAATTTTCATGCAAAAATACACTTGCCTATGGATGGGTTTCAGATTTTATGAAGATTTTGGCTTCCAAAGGCTCAAAATACATGCACATTTTGACTTTCTGCCCCTTTTTGAGTTGCAGAAAGCTGCCTTGGGAGAAATGACTTTTGAGGGGTCAAATCAACTCCAAATTCAGATATTCAAGTGGGGTTGGAAAGTAGACTCACAGACCTTTCCAATGAGCTATCGTGCACCTGATTTGGACACCGGGAAGGCCCTCAAACAGAGCTGCCAATGCGCGCGACCAGTCAAAGTGAGGGGCGCGACCACTCAGGGAAATTTCCCTGTTTTGACCAGTTCGGCCAGCAAAACACTGTTTTTACCTTGGTTGACTTTTGAGGCATGTAAATGATGGATTTTTATGCAATTTTCATGGCACTTAGATACTTTTAATCTCCTTGAACACTTCTAGAAGTTTCTTTGATGTAAATGGTAAATATTTAATGCATGGATAGGTTTCCTAAGTTTTAGAGGCAAGTTGTTTTGACTGCCTATTATCTAGTGCTTAGTTTGGAATTAGTTGAAACAGCTCCTAGGAAGCTGAACTCGACCCCTAGAGGTGGGTAGAGGAGTTAGATCTTCTATATTATGCCTTCTCTTCTTCATTTTCATGGTTGGACTCTTGAGGGAGAAGCTCCTATTGTATATTTCACTTGTATCTCTGCAATTTGAGGAAAAGGAAGACCAGGGTTTTGCAGACATCATTGGGATTCTTGTGGACTCTTGTGTTGATGGTGTGTTCTCTTATTGTAATTGTAAGTGTGTTTATGTTTTCCATATCTTTCTTTACTGCAGCTTATTAAACAAATGAAGTGATAAAGTTTGAATTCATGCATGTCATGCTCAGCTTTCAAATTTGTTTAATGTTTATGTTTTCCACTGTCTAAAGAGGATTCAAAGTCATTGTTTGCCCTCTTTAGCTTCTCCTCTTTCCTCCTTGATCATCCATCTCAGCGAAAAGCATCAGCACAAACTCTTACTTTGCCCCAAAGACCCACCTGCAAAAACTGAGCTCAATCCCCGCACCCTAAATTGCAGATCCTCAACTTGCCACCAAAAAACCCCAAAAAAAAAACCCCAAATCAACTTTCAAATCAGTTTACTAGCCTAATATCTGTGTTACCTTGATTGGTCATCTCTTCCCATTGAAAATTTTAACGAGATTGACCGGAGAGAGCCTTCTCATACCCCGTAGGGCTAGCTACGAGGTGAAATGGTTTGATGTTGCCTTGAAGGTTTGCCTTTCTCAGGCTGAGGTGAAATCTCAAGCGCTAACAGGTGGGATGGTAGCCATGCACCCCACTAGTTAAAGTCTTATCCATACACTTAATAATGTCTTGCATCCCATATCTTCTCTTTGAAACAAACTCACTTTGTCTCTTATTTCGATACAATTGTTTTTTCTTTATCTTAGCCTTTGATCTACTTGAATTTGGTGATAGGCCTTGCCTACCTTCTTTCTCTCCTTCCACTAACTCTGTTAATGATAAATTAATAAATCCATCCTTTAATCAAGTACCTTAAGGTTTCATTAGTCTCTCTGTTATTTGGTCTTTATGTTTTTCATCCCTTTAATAGATCTAGTAACCATCATTAGCATTGGAAACTTGACCTTGGGTCTAGTAATGTTAAATTCCTTCCACAAAATCCAACTAAGACTTGGGATATCAATATTTGATGTTAGCCTTCCCTTTTTCATCATGCCAATAATAAAGTTGGGTACCTTTTATGCCATATAATCATCCACCAACACATTATTGTCTACTTTTGTGCTATTAGGTTTGCAAACCCCCTCAGACTATTGCTAAATTCTTCCCTAAGCGCCCTTGAGGCCTTCCAAATTTTGAGCAATTCATCCCTAGAATTGGAGATTGACTTCGAAACTACCTCTTCTACCTTCTTCATGCAACCAAGTAGTTCCTCCTCTATATTTCCTTGCATTAAGATTTCCTCATGCTATAGTCTATCTATTATATGTTTTGGAAGTTTTTTTGGCATACTTTTCAGTATAATTTTCCTAGGATTTGGTTAGAATTTGTCGCAATGACAAGTTTAAGTTGTGAACTCTCCACAATATAAGTGCCTCAGAGTTTTTTAGGGTTTTGAATCCATACATTCAATCAAAAACTATTTTTAAACAATAAATATCAAAATTTCACCATTTGTTTTTGTCGGATTTTGACCAAAAATTCCAAAATGTATAATGTTTAGACAACACCTTTCCTCATTAGCTCCCTACTCACATCAATGTACTTAAATGTTTGATGTTCGTATTGTTGGAACGTGGATTTGTCATCCTTTGTACCCTCATTTGTCCATCTTTTCCACCATCTTTACCCTTATAAGCATAGTTTGTTAAACCATTAATCACATTTTTAACTATTGTATGCCACTCCTTTATGTCACCTTCGTTTATGCGGTTTTACTAGCACTTTGATAAGAGGTTGATTGTTTTGAGTGATTTTATTAACAAGATTGACAAATAGGTTGTTTTAAGATAAGATTGGCTCACTGGAGTGTTGATGTTTGTATGTCCTATTGTTTCTCCAGGTTTTGTGTTACTAATATTCTAAAACGAGATTTTGTTGATATTGTGTTGATATTCTGTCTCATAGTACTTTGTTTTCTTAGCAACACCATTGGGAGTCAACATGGGTTGTTACTCGATCATACCAACCTATATCATTGTGCTAGCAAGGCAAACTAGTTCTTGATGATGCAGGCAACTTGGCTGCGACAATTATGGTTTTCTGTTGTTGACCTCCCGCTATTTGGAGACACTGTTACAATATTGTTTATTCCTAGTTTCTGGTTGTAATTTGTTATGTAAGCTCTTGATTTGGACAACATGAGAACTGAGAGATTCTCATAACTGATTGTGGTTTCAAGAATAGACATGATGTAATCTATATGACAAGAATCCCTCTGCCTATGCAGGGGTGGCACTGTTGGATTTTTGGGAGAAACTATGCATTTGTAATTTTTTAAAGATTAATGCAAATTCTTATGGTTTGTGACTTAGTAATACCTTGCTAACATAGTTTGCGAGTTGTGCATTATTAGCTCCCTGATAAGGAGAAAGGACCCTTCTCTCTAGAAAGTATTGTTGTATCACTAAGGTAGTGTAATAATGTGCTTAATTTGCTCTCAATTATATTTCATGCTAATCAATTATTATTGTTACAAATTTCCATTAACGTGTTGCAGTGACTGAACATTTGGTTTATAGAATAGTTAATCTTCATTACTTGTGTAACAACATAGATCATGGATTGATCCATTTATCAATGCATGTTATTTATTGTTTTGTTGCTATAGTTTTATGGGTTTTATTTGATGCGCTTTTGCGCATATTTTACAGTGTGGTTGCACAGATTGATGAAGTGATGTCTGCAGTGAGTTTGTTGATTGGGTGAGGTTTTGGTTTGATGGTTTTTGCAATTATTTCTAAGAGTGTTATTTCATTTTTTGCAAGAGTGATCTCGAGTGGTTGAGTAATTTTATTCTGCAATAGTGTTTTCATTTCAAAATTGTGTGCACAATGCTTTAGATGTTTGAAGTGTTACAATGATAATCGTGGTATGTTGAGAGTGAGTAGTTACAACGACTTGAGTTTTGATGTGTATCATGTTCTTAGAGAGTTTGACATTGAACAATGTCAGTTACTATTGCTACATGCATATACTTTGCATAATAACCTTGAAATAAAAGACTTACCATGTTTGCCAATTTATGTGTGTAATTAATTGGTTCTAATCAAAAGACAATTAATTCGCCCAACACATATATCTTCAGTACCTAATCCTTAATGTAATAACATCAAGTTTAAATCTCCATGACTAATAACATTACTCACAAGAATACATAATGTAGAAATGTATACTTTGCAAATTACCATCCCTATTGCTAAAGTTATATATTAGGGTATTGGTTAAGATGTAAGCTCTAACTTTTTAAATGGTTTTACTATTTGGATTTTTTTTGGTAATCAATCGTTATTGGAATTTGACTACAAAAAAATTGTTGAAATTGGGGTCTAAAAAATCTCTTAATGCATCCTGATTGTACAAAAAAATAGATTCATCCGCTTAACAAATCTTTTATTGTATCCAAATTGTTCAATCTTAACAAATTCTTTTTGCATCTGAAACGTACAATCTTAACAATTAATATTGTTTACAATCTTAACCATTTTCTAATTTTTTTAAATCAGATTTTATATCAAAATAATTAAAAAATATTAATAAAAATATTTTGTAAATTATATTAGAGTAAAAAATTCAGCATGTCCAACAAAATCTCCCAAAGGGGAGAATTCCTTTGACTCGAGAAAACTGTAATACCTTCAAAATGACGCTAGAGAGGTTCTTTGAGAAGGAGAAAATCACAATTCATGACCTTCATAGTCATGAATTAACACATTTAATTCAATGCACACTTGCAAAGTGCAAAAGAGAAAAAATTAAGAAGTCTAAAATAAATTGCTTTCTGATTAATTCTTGGTTTGACGAGGAATGCAAAAAGGCAAGGAGAATGTGGAAAGAGTCAAACAAGGATAACATAAAGCTTAAAGCTTACAAGCAGTTATTAAGCAAGAAAAATACTGATTTCATGGTTTCAAGGAGGGAAGAACTAATCTTCCTTGGGAAAAATAATCCCAAATTAGTTTGGAAGGAGCTCCAACCGAGAAAGATACAAACTGGAAATAGTATTATAGCTTATAAATGGTTTGACTATGCAAGACAACTTCATGAGCACGATCCCAAGGTTGACCCTCCCCCCTTGGTCAACACTGATACTGAACTCTTCACGGTGTAAGAGGTAGAGATGGGTATCAAGAAGACAGGTGTTGGAAAAGCAAAAGACTTAGCTAAACTCCAAGCAAGATATCTAAAGTGGGGCTCAAAGATTCTTGCACCTTACATTAAAATTTTTTTCAACAACATCATACAATAGGGGCTCCCCACAAATTGGACAACTAGTCTGGAAATACCTCTTTTCAAGAGCGATGATGTCAATAATCCCTCCAATTATAGGACCATCATGATAAACCCTTTGTTTGCAAAGCTAATTGGAATCATGCTAGAAAAATAAAATTAGCAAGTGGGCATAAGAAAGAGATAAGTGTGCTAAAGGGCAAGCAGGTTTTAGACCTAAACATTACATTGTTGATCATTGTATAACTTTAAGGCACATCATTGAAAAAGTTTGGGAGAAAAAGGAAGAAGTCTTTTGTTGCTTTGTTGATTTCAGAAGAGTGTTTGACATGGTTCCTAGGGATAAGCTTTGGCACATAATGGAGGAACTTGGGGTTCCCAAACATTTGAAAGCAACTGTGCATAAGCTGTATGAAGAGGTGAAAGTCAAAATTAGAACTTCAACAGACATTTCTGAAAGTTTTAGAAGCAATATCGCGGTCACGCAAGGTTGCCCACTGTCTCCTACCCTTTTTGGTTTATATATCACCAAGCTTGAGGAGTGGTTAAATTCACAAGGGGGTGATGGTATTTATTTGGGCAAGTTTGTTATAAGGCTTCTTTTGTATGTAAATGACCTTATTCTGATTGCTAAATCAACTCTTGGTTTGCATGAGCACTTACTATCCCTTAAGCATTTTTGTAGAAGTGTGGGGATGCAAGTCAACATTAGCAAAACGAAAGTAGTGGTTTTCTCTAAAAAAAGAGAACATAACCAACATAAGTTCTACTTTGAAGACAACATTTTGGAAGAAGTTGCGGATTACAAATACCTCGGAATTGACTTCAACAAAAATCTAAGCTGGGATGGTTGTAGAAAGAAAGGAACTTTGGGGGGTTGGAAAGCATTTTATGCTTTTCAAAATAGGTGTAGAGAGGCAGAGTTATGGGACTGGAAAACCACTCAAACTCTCTTTGGCTTCTAGTGATTTTGGTGATTCTTTATGGTTGTGAACTATGGGCCAGCAGTACATCTGACATGCAGTGGAAACAAATTGAGAAAATTTAGAAGCATTTGTTACAAACAAATTCAAGATTAAAAGTGGAGTTCCTTATGATATCTTGTTAAGTGAAACATGGGTTGCTCCTATTGAAGCAATTGCTATGGTGCAAGTCATAAGGTACTTAAAAAAAATTTGAGCAAATGGAAGAGGGTAGATGACCTAGGGTTGTCTTTCATGACATATTATGCAACAAAAAAAAAACCTTGGATGCAACAAAATAACAAATGGTTTAGTAAATGGGGTATTTGCTTGAACACGTGTCCCATAAACAACAAAGAGATAAAAACTTTTGTTATGGAAAAGTTCCATAAGCATACTTGGGATAACGAGCTAGGAAGAAAGAAAAAGTATTATATTGAAGGATTTAATCCCACTCATAGACATCAACCAAAAGCATACATAGAGGCCAATATCTCTTGGAGAGCCAAAATTCTTATTGCTTAGTTAAGGACTAATTCTCATGAACTCCATTGTGAAATGAGCACTGATTCTCATCGTCTCCACTGTGAAACCTGGCGTTGGAAAGACCAAAACAAGTGGGGAGGAAAGAGTATGCATTTTTTGTTCTTCCGAAAAAGTGGAAACAGAAAAGCGTTTCATTTTAGAATATGAGGCCTTCATAGACAATAGGGAAAGTTATGCAGATATGGTGACAGCTAGCTCTTGGGATAATCTATTTAGCAAGGGGTTTGTCGAGAAGCTGAGAGCATTTATTGTGAGGCTTCACAGAAAAATGACTGAATACATAAGCAAATAAAGAAGCAATCTATCCCATAAGCTATCTTTAGCCTCGTAAGCGTTAAAATAATTTTCTTTCTTTATTGCTTTCTTATTATTTTAGCTTATTTGTTCACCACAACTTTATTTGTCTCGCTAGTCTCTCGTTGAAAATTTCAAAATTTTTTGTGTAATTTATCTCCAAAACACAATCGACATGTTTAAACTACTTAACATTAGCGTGTCACGTGAAAAGAAAGAGATGGTTAAAAAAAAGGGACTAGAAATGAGATTTTTACATACCAAAATATGAGGGCGTAAAACATAAGGTCAAAATTCAAACGATTTAAAACATGAAAGGCTAGATTGCGCTCAGGTCGATTAGGACTTAATGTAGTGAGATCTGAATATGCCTTTTAATCGGAAGAACTTCTGCAGAGAGCAGAATAGCGGGCGCGTAACTGAGGCACATACACTGCTGATGTCCGCATATACATATAGCCCTATATTCTACTCTTTGTGATATATCATCAAACACACTGCAAGTGTGAAATTACTGTTGTTGTTGAAAGCAGAGTGAGAGCGATGGGGGGGAACAAGCGCGGCCGCACGCAGCGGAGGCACTTCAGGCAAGGGCGAGAGAACGTATGGAAGAAGCCGAGAGCACCCCCCTCAGTCTCAGAAGCAGCCCAGACTCAATGGGAACCCTTGGTCACACAAAATCTGGTTTTCGAGCAGTATTACAAGGTATTGACATTCCTATCTTCTTATCAATTTAAGTTTATATGAGCTATATACGTGCATGTGAGTCACATACAGCAATTTTTGTCCCTCTGAGTCTCTAATTATCATTATCGTCAGTAGCAAGTTTTGACATAACATGATTGATGAAGCCCAACCCTTTCTAATTATCTATCTATAAAGTATACTCAAGAAAACAAACTACCCATATGGTTTGGATTCCTTTCCTCTCTCGTGTCATCTCGCATTTCTGCAAGCACTAATGAACCCCGTCCCTGGAACTCCTAACTATAGGTGGGCAAGCACAACTCCATTTGAATGAATGTGAATGCCGGTCGAGGCACATGCGTAATATGCTTAAAAAAATGAATGGATTCCCCCTTTCAAGCCAAGGACTTTCCCCACTTATTCTCTGGGTGAAATATCTTGGCTTATTGGTATTTCCGGAGGACATTCTATTAGGTGTAATGTTTTTAAAAATAATTATAAATCCAAGCTCTGTATTTTTCCACTACGTTTTTAAAGCATCCTGCCCTGTCTAATTGTTAAACCTACGTTGCGAAGCAATTTACAAAAATAAGAGTAAAGGGCTTCCTCTTAAGTTTGCTGTGGTAGCAGTAGGATTTCCCTCATTGTGCTGTATCCTATTTTATTTGCCCGGAGAGAAAAGCTATAATAAGTTCACTACTTGCACCACTATATTTAGTTATATGAAACAATCTTGAGCAAAGCATCTTGTCATAGAGGTGCTGAGGAATTAAATGAAGTTGGTAAACTCAGAACTGTATCGCTTGGCAATGCCACGACTTAGTGTTGTGGTTTGTGATGACCATTTCTCCTGTTTGATATCATTCCCTAAACAGTTGTGTGTGACTCGCTAATTTCCCCATCTCTCTACCGATATGTTTCTCAATTCAGGAACAAGTTGGGTGGTGCAAGTCTCTTTGTCCTTTTATCACTACTTGACCTTTTTAAGGAAAACTATCAACTTTTCTTTAGATGTGTCATTTGTAATAAATCCTAATTGTCTGTGTCATTATTTAAAAGATAAAATGGAAATATGGCTTTTACAAGACAGTAATAAGTATACCTGGAAATAAGTCATTCTACCCTGTCACACTTAAAGTAAAAGAAAGATATGTTTCGTAATCTTAATAATTGTTTGAATGCTAAACCAATATCCATAGCCATATTTGCCAAACTTCATATAGGGAGGGAGCGTGCCTGTCAAGATTTGAACCTGGGTCGTTGTCACAGCAACCACATTAGGTTACTGCTAGATCACAGCCCAACAGACAACCTGTGTCCATATTTGTACGACTTGATCATGGATATATGTTTTGGATGGATTCCACTTTTTTTTTATGAAATAGTGAGCCATTGAGCAGTGTTGATGCCTTACAACTCTTATTCAAACTGGGAGTTAGCTCACATTAGACCAACGTTTCATCACAGCAGATGGACAAGTTTCTGCTATGGGACGGGAAGAAGGGGCCAAATCTTAGGGGATGATATAGGGGACGACACTCATAAATTTTTGAAAAAATAGAAAAATGAAAATTATTTGTGTAAAAGCCTAAAACGATGGAGATACATTTTGGTTCTGCTTCTGCATTTGGCTCCCTTCCTACAACTATTGCTGGTGGTTCTTATCATCAAGTTGGAAAGTGAGATGATGTCACATTAGATGGTGTAGAAAGCAGTGGAGAGTACATTGATGAAGACCAATGTTTATTTTTGACTGTTGAGTCTTAACGTTTTATCATTGTGAAAATTTCAAGCCCTAGGTAACTAATGTTCTTGTGATCTCAAAACAAGTAGATTGCTGAATTTAGTTAATCCTGAATTTAAATTTTAGATCATAGTATCAATCTCACAACAGCTAGAGATTAAATAGTGGAAGCATACAAGTTAATTTCACACACACAGAGGTGAATATTTATTCAAATCAATTTTTTATTTCTTCAAACAACTTACAAGGAAAACTCTGCACACTGCTCCCAAAACAGTACTGCCTGGTTACCAAAAAAACACCCTGAATTGAGCTTGTACATCTTGCTGGAAAGTACTAGAAACAACAAAAAACTGCTGTACTACCTGTGGGACAGCTCATATGGCCTATCCACACAATTGTATGGACCTGCCTGTATGACTGTATTAAGCTGTTTCTTATTCCTTTACGGAACTGCTCAGAGCATGTAGTAACTGCTGTCTGTTGCCTGGATTCACCTTTGCCTGAATCCCTGCTCTCCCACTCTAGATTACTCAACCGGTCAACTACTTGTGTGTTTTGAAAGCCTCTACCTTGCCTTGTCTTTTAATTTTGGTGGAGAATCTATTTTTAAAATTACTCCTAGTCTTAAGTCATGCATAAGATACAATTTTAGATTCAGCTGCTTGTTGAATTTCCACGAAAATTCTGCAACTGCTATGATGAACCATCCGAAACTAATTTCTTTTCACCAAGACACAGAATTCCTCAACAATAGAAGCAGCGGAATTAAACAAAGAGATAAAGACACAATTACACAAGAGAATAAATTTTTCTAGGGAATCCAACTGGGAAAACCCTCTACTTGCTGTAGATTTTATTGAAAGAGTTTGAGCGTATGAATCTCTTACAAGGCAAAACTGTTTCACTCAAGAACACACTTGTTCTTGTTGCTTGGACTAAGCTTGAAACTCCCTGCAATCCTCTCAACCTAGCTCCTACTTCCTTGCTCAATCCAGCCCTTATTTCCTAGCGCAATAGTGACTCCTATTATTTAGGACTTCCTCCTAAACCCTAGTGCTGGTCTGCAAGGAAGTCTCCCTCTCAATGCTCTGCGTATTGGCTGCTCCAAGAGTACGCTCTCACTGCAAGATGCTCTCACACACACAACCTGCGCATACAAGAATGAATTACAAAGGTTCCTTTGTCCTCCTTTTTTCGACTCAGCTATAACTGGCAAGTTTAAATTTAGAACTCGTACTTGTGACTGATTTGTGAACTGAGTCCAACTGACTCATCTAACTTGTCCTAGCCTCAATTAGATAGCGAGAATCTCACTCGTCCTTTTCCAAAAATAAACTCGCACTTGGAGTTAAACAAAACTGAGCCTCCAACTACTATGCATGAGTTAACTGCTCCATGACTCGTCCTATTTCCTAGGAACTCATGCATGCTAAAGGAAGATTGAGTGAGGTCTTTCTTGACTAAGGCACAAGTCAAGAAGACCTTTCTCGCTACTATTTTCAACGCTCCCCTTTAGTGAGGAAGGTGCTTTTGGAAGAACCTCGTCCACCTAGATTTGTCTCCTTTACTACCTTGTTCCTTGTTGCTACCGTGGCTCCCCTTGAACTAGATGACTTCCTTGCTTTCTTTTGCGGAATCTAAGCTGAAGACCTGTTCTTTCCAACCATACTCTGCAAGTCTATCACTTCAGTCATAAGTGCCTCTGTGGTTGTTTCCTTTCGCTGAAGATGACACTGGAAGATTCAATTCTCTCCTGATCTCCCTTAAACAAATCTTTTGCTCACTTGGCTCAAACTTTCCCTATACTGGGAGTCACTGACTGAGTGGCTACCTCCACTCGCCCTGGGCTTTTCTCCTCATCATCTTGCTGGTTAGCCCAACTACCAGCTAGTTTAGACTCAAACTGAAATGCCGACTGAGGCTTCATCTTAAGTAGCTTTTTCTTAGGTACTCTAATTTGCTCTTTCTCTAAGGACTCCTTCTGAGTTTTCTTCTCCTCAACCATCACTTCTCTACTTTGAGCTTTCCCTGCCTTGTTGCTCAAGGTGCACCTGTCTCTACTTGGAACTTATAGAGATTCTTCATCCTCACACCTATCTGCTTCTTACATCCAAAAGCTAAGTGCTGGAGGTAAGCCTTACCTCAGCTGAAGATGACATCATAACCCTTGTCCTCAAGGGTAGCTACCGAAACAAGATTTTGCTTTAATCCTGGAACATAGAGGCCCTCTCTGAGATGAAGAGGATTACTTGACTCCCTCAGAAAACTGACAGTACCAATTCCTCTCGCTGCATACATGCCATCATCTCCTCCCTTAATCTAAAAATGCATGCCCTTCTCCTTTAGGTGGCTGAAATCCTTCTTATTTCTGGTCATGTGGAAGGATGCTTTTGAATTAATATACCATACACGACTGTCTGTTGAGCTTGCCATACAAGCAATCAATGAGAAATCTTTCTCGAACTAGGCAAAAAATGCATCTACCTCTGCTGATGTAGCTACATGATCCTTACTGGACTTTTTCTTTCGCTTAGGACACTTAGTGGCACAGTGTCCAAACTCATGGCTTTGGAAGCACTTGATCTTGCTTAGATTCTTCTTCTTGCCCTTCTAACTAGACTCGACCACTCCTTGGCCCTCCTTGCCCTTGCTACCTTTGCATGCCATGGCAAAGTTCTCCTCGTCCATTGTCGTAGCTGATCTACTATCTCTAGCCCCGCTCAGATTTCTTCTTGAACATAGTCAGCCCATAGCCTTTCCCAACTAGGAAAATTTTCTTTGCCACTTTTTGCATCGTAGAAATCATACCAAGACTTGTGAAGTCCTAGAAGAGCAAAAGTCACAAGGTCATGCTTTGGTACAATCACGCCCAGACAACCCAACTTGTCTCGTACCTAAGTGAACCATGACAAATATGTGACGATGGGCTCTCCAACGCTCATCGGTATACTCCTTAACTTCTCCTTAAGAGCAAGCTTCCTGGTATCATTGGTACATTGATATAGATCTAAAATAGTTTTGAACATCTAAAAAATTGTCTTCTTCTCTTGGATATGAGGAACTATATGATCTTTGACCCCTTATAGAATAATCCTCCTTGCCTTGATATCATTCTTAGTATGTTGGGTCAACTGTTGGGGATCTTGTGGTGGTGGTATAGTGTTCTTGACAAACTCTCCCACCCCATTATCCTCTGATACTATCATGACCCTCCCTTTCCATGAGATGAAGTTAGAGGCTCTCTGTAAACAGTGGTTTGATCTCAACCCTTGGAACGCCATCCTGCTTACCCAAATACCTCTCCTCCACAAACTGATCTTCGTCCTCCACACATCCCTGCAATCATCAACTAGACAACTTCTGTGCAACTGTATGTTCGCTCCTCCTCGACCCTGTTAGTATTCTCTGCGGTCACCTTAGGACGACCCTAACCAATGACCACTACAGACCATACAACTTTATGTTTACCCCAATCTTGGACCCTTCAGGTCCGCGCATCACCATGAGGAAATTGAACCCTTAAACCAACACTCAACCAACACAGTTCAACTCCTCTAAGGGACTCAACGCTCCCTGATGCACTAAAATAACTTTGCCCTAGTAACAAGAATAAACCACAGTGTTATGCACAAGATACCAACCCAAGCACTCATCTAACCTGCACATAAAATTCACCTTATTCACAGAGTAAACTCCTTCACAAAATACTCCTTCACATATGATGAATTGCCTTAGATCTATTAATCAATTTGGTGTTGGTCATTATTCTGTTCCTCGCTTCGATACCATGTTGAATTTCCTCAAAAAGTTTGCAACTGCTACGATGAACATTCTGAAACTAATTTCTTTTCACTAAGACACAAAATTCCTCAATAATAGAAGCAACATACTTAAACAAAGAGATAAAGACACAATTACACAAGCGACAAAAATATTTCTAGGGAACCCATGTTAATTTTAGGTATGTTCTATGCTAAAGCACTTTATTTCAATTTATTTTCCACATTAGCAATCACATCAGCATAAAGTAAACTGCATAAATATAATTTGCAGAAGACAAGCCAAGACAAGAGGACACAAGATGTGGTGCTAGCCAGGGACAAACCCCAATGTGGGGAAACCCTTGATCAATTCTTCTTTTATGTTCTTCAAAGTTCAGCAGAGAAAGTGAAAGAGATAGTACATTTACAATAGAAGTCAATCACTTTGGCTTTTGATATCGGCATGAGATCAGTTGAAGACATATTGCTTCAATTGATTCTCTAAGGTGACTCGTTCACCTATCATAGTGCTGCATCTCATCTATTTGCTGCACATTACCGTGTGACACCTTGCTGTACTATCTCATGTGTTGAACCTTGATGACTGAGCTGCTCTCATCTTCATGCTTCTCGTCATGCTGCATCTTCCATGGTCTTATTCATCATCAAGCTGCCCATGCTCATGATCTCAGTCATCATTATGCTGCCCATGCTCATATCATCATGCATCATTATGCTGCCTATGCTCATATCATCATGCAGCTTATTATGCTGCCCATGCTCATATCATCATGCATCATTATGCTGCCCATGTTCATATCATCATGCTGCTTATTATGCTGCCCATGATCTCATACATCATGCTGCCTTCCTTCGGAGACAGATGCTCCAACTGTTTTGACAGTTCCTGGTAGTTCCAGCTTTTCCGGCAGTTTCGACAGTTCCGACATTTCCGGCTTTTTTGGCTTTTCTGGCTTTTCCGGTATTTCCGTCGTTTCCGATTTTTTCGGCAGTTCTGGCTATTTCGGCAGTTCTGGCTATTTCGGCAGTTCTGGCGTTTCCGGCTTTTCCGGCGTTTCTGGTTTTTCCGGCGGTTCTGGCAGTTTCGGCTTTTTCGGTAGTTCCAGCTTTTTCGGCTTTTTCGGCTGTCAGACTAGGCAGTAACTTCTCAACCAAAAATTGTTTCGTGTTTATTCCTTCAGGTAGGTCTTCATTATATACATGAGGGAGAGACTGTTCACTTCATCTCCCAATGACATATGCTCAAGAAGAGCTCTTTACATGTCTTTGACTCTTTGACTTTCCTAGACCTATGGAATGAGCAAGAAACTCATTCTTATAATTTACAAAAATAATATTTCTTTTTCTTGACAAGTACAAAAGATCAAAGTTACATTTGTAAATACGGAACCTAGTTACTCTTTTTTCTTAGCCACCTCTCTATCCTTATGGGGTGCCTTCCTCTTCCCATTGCTTTGAGAAATAAGCTCCTCATCATAAAATTTGGGGTTCAAGGCATGTGCTAAAGTGTGGAATGGAGTGTTGAAATTGTTCCACCTATCAACAATGATTTTCTTGACTAAATCAATAAAATGATCATCAGCAAACAAAAGCTGTGGAAACTCTTGTGAAATGATTTCCATAGTTTTCTCAACCATGGTATCCATGCCATCATATACCTTTCATAAGAAAGGTTGGTTAGTGTCAACATTCTGAAGAAGCTCAAATGTAGGGGTTGCGAACTTTAGCAAGAAATCTATCTTGTTCCACCACTCTTCATCAAGCACAATCTACGCACCATATGTTCCCGCTTTAAATCTGCCTGTCTCTACTCAACCCAAAGTTGACTCACCACCATAGAAACTAATGCTTGCTTAACCTCAATAAGGCGACATAACATTAGGAAGTTTGAGGCATATCTTGCCTGAGCAACTTTTAACAACTCCAGTTTAGAGTACTCTCGAAATATTGTTTGAGTTTGGTGGTGGTTGGTGATGAATTTAACAATCTCACTTGCTTCCCCTGTGATTTCCTTTATCCATGGAACTTTATTGTCGATCTCCTCTAAGATCATATTCAGGTTATAGACAATGCAGGGTGTCCAAAAGATGTGGTAATACCTCTCCTCAATAATTAAACCTGTGGCTTTGCAAACTTGTGCATTATCCGCGATAACTTGCACCACCTTGTTAGGTCCTATTTGTTCAATAGATTTTATAATAACATCAACAATGAATTGTGCATCTTTTACCTCTCCTGAGCAGTCTTCCGCCTTTAAAACCATTGCTCCTTTTGGTGAAGTGGCAATGATATTTATCAATGGTCAACGCCTTGTATCTGTCCATCCATCTGAGACTATGGTAACCCCAGAGCTACTCTAGGAAGAAAGATTGGTGATAAGATATCCTCCACAAGCTCCTCCTCATATTTGAGAAGTTGAGTTTCGACTTTCTCGTAGTTGGGCCCCTTGTACCCTTGAGGAGCTTTGTTAACTGCCCTTATCATATCTTGCCAGTAAGGAGAGCGAGCAACATTGAATGGGATACCACATGCATAGATGCACCTAGCCACTCTAGAATCAACTTCTTCTCTCACTTGCATATTCACCATTTTAGCAATTATGCTATCTTGAATTGAAGCGGATGCCCCTATAGTGTTTTTGAGTGGTTGTTGTTCTTGTTGTTGAGTGGCTCTCCTTTTCCTTGCTTCAACTACAATCCTTGGCTCAATGTTTGGTGGAGCTTGAGGAGAAGCTTGATTAAGCTCTTCATGCCTTCTTTTAATTCCATCTTCATCTTGCTTTCTTTGATATACCCTCCTCACCAATGGGTCTGTTGTTTTTATGCAACTTGCAATCCCTTGTTCTCCTCCATGCAAAAGATGTGCCTTCACTCTTGGGTAGGAGCCCTTGTATGAATTACTGCAAAGATTACATCGCCATTCCCATGAGCCACCACGTACACATTTTTGAAGCTTTTGAACCTCCAAAGAGAATAATATTCAGCCCTCGTGTTGGACTTAGGGCTTGAACTTGCGCCTTGGTTGGAAACCATCGCTGCAAAAAAAAAAAAAAAAAAAAAAAAAAAAAAAAAAAAAAAAAAAAAAAAAAAAAAAAAATTCTGTAAAGAAAAAACGTTTTTCATATTTTTGGAAGCATAAACCCTCGAAAAATAGAAAAAATAGTGGGAAAAAACTAAGAAAATGAATGCTTTTTACCCAAATTAATTTTTTGGAGCTGAAGCTACCCCAAATTGCCACAAAAAAACGAGAAATATGGTTGTAGTTGAGCCAAAAACCAAGAATGCCATAGCCGGAAACTCCCCACTCCAAATCTGCTTGTGAAATCTCTTTCTCTTGCTGCTGAAATTTCCTTTGCTCACTGTTGAAAATGCCCTAGTTGAAACCACTGCTCTCTTCCTCTTTTCTCCTTGCTAAAATCGTCTGTTTCCAAGTGAAATGACCTGCTCAATTCGTGTGATGAGGGAATGAGGCGGGAGTCTTTTTATAACTTGCGAGAGCCATCTAGAAACATCCAAAAGATATTTTATTCACCCAAAAAAAATTGAAAAAACACCACTTAAAGGTGGAAATGTTGCCATACGACCTGGAAACGCGTTTCAGGCCGTACTGGGCCACGTTTCCCCCACATGAAATGTGGTAGTATGGTCTGAAACGCTTTTCTAGGCCGTACACACTAAACGTGTTTCCATGTTTCCGTACTGTTTCTGCCCAAAAATGACCTCAGGACTAGCATCTCTTGCAACATAGTAGCGAAATTAATTTATCCAAGTGGAAAAATTCGTGGGTCTAAAAGAAGTTAATTTTTGGAGGTCCCCCACCAAGGGAATATTGAAAATTTCAAGAAAATTTGGACCTTTGGACCTTGGTGGTTGAGTCAAAGTCAAATTTTTGAGGAAATTTGTTCAAAATAATTATTTTTGAACTAATAAAAAATGGTTTTAATGAAAAATTCGAAAATTCCTTAATTTTCAATGGCAGAGATTAAAAGTTGATCAAGTATTTATCAACGACCGAGATTATTTTGACGGGGATCAAGCCAACTTGCCATTATTTTCCACTTGGAGATATTTCTCTATAAATAGAAGGCATTTTGCTTCTATTGAACTTCTTGATCTTTGGTCAGATGTAATTTTGTAAACGCTGGTGTGAAGCCACTTTTTTGCTGGGAACGTTTGAATCTCATTGATTTGTGGTATGTGCGTTACTATATTGTGCTTAAAATATTATATGAATTGTTATTTCTTTTGCAAATAATAGGAACATTCTATTGGTAAATTTTAGGTTTATCTTAGGTGATCCGATTTATTGTATGATCTAATGATTTTTCTTAAGAAATATATAGAGTTTGCAGGTTCCCCGACCCTTGGGCTCCAAGTTCACAAATTGTGTGCACAGGCTGACCTTGTTTGGACTTCATATATTTTATGTGATTTTCTTACTTTGCTAAGGCTGTGGTTAACATCTATTTTTCGAAATACATTAAGCCATTGCCAAAAATTTAGAAAAAAGTATTCCTCAAAAAATCTTTCAAGCATTATATATTGGTATATTTTGTAAATTATTTTTTTTCTAATCTTTGTTTTGCAGCTATGGTTTTGGGGTTTTTTGAATTTTTGTATATATATTGGGGTTTTGGATACTTGTATTTTCATTTGTGTAGGTGATATTCAAGAAGATTTGCTGGGTTAGAGCTAGATCTAGGCCCTTGGGGGTAAGATCTAGTCTCTAGAAATTTTGCAAGGCCAACAACAAGGAATTTTGCAGTGAAATTGAAGAGCTGAAGCAAAATTCAAATTTTGGGCGAGGGTTTCAAATTTTTTAGGGCCTCCAAGCCCAGCGTCTTCCTCTACCCTAGCCATCTAGCCCTCCTAGCCTGGCTGCAACTCTCTTTTGCCCTCCAGCCCTAGGCCTTAGGCCTCTTTTGGCCTTTGTGGCCTTAGCGTGGCCCTTTCCGGGGCTGCTGTCACCCTTTTTTGACCTTTGTAGGCCTAGCCGTAAAGCCTAAGGTCCTCGGCCTCCCCTCCTAAGCCTACCGCAGGCCTTCCCTCTCCTTCGCTGCCCCTTCCAGCCCTCCTTTCCCCTTATCCCTGCCTCCGCTCAGCGTTTTCGATCCTCCTAGCCCTTCTGCTAACCCTCCTCTCCTCTTAGCTACCTCTTCTCCCTAAGCCGCAACCTTCTTAGGCTTGTGGCAACCCTTTGTGGGCTCTTCCTCCCTTTGGCAGGCCTCTAAGGCCTCTGCAACCCTAGGCCGCAACCCTTTAGGGCCTCTCAGTCCCTTCCTTAGCCACGCGACATCCCTTTCAGAGCTTGCCGTGAGCCTCTTTGGCCTCTCTCTCCTTACTTCCTTAGCCCTCTTTTCCTCGCTATGGGATATGATTATTTTCTAAATCTAATAATTGGTGGGTTTTGTAGAGAATTTGACGAAAATTGGTGTTTTTAGGTATCATAGCTCTTGGGAAAATTTTGAGCAAGCGTGCAAGTGAACTTCAAGGTCTAAGGCCTAAGGGTTTGATCTCCTAACCCTTTTTACCTCACTGTTTTGCTACAACATTCTAATATCTTCACAACAGTGAGAAAATCCACTTTAAATCAACATAAAATTGATTAGTGAAATATCTTATACGTTGATAAGTCACCTAAGCAAATTTGGGCATTGTTCATTTGGCATAGATCTAGTTGTTTTAGTGACTGTCATCTTTGCGTAATAAGTCTAATATAACAGTGGCAAGGTGCATCATAATAAGGATAATTCATCTAAAGTTTCATATTGGAAAACTTACAATTGGGTTCATATTTCTCATATTTGACAAGCACATGCATCATGCATTTTGCATTTAGGAGGCTCTAAAGTGGTTTATCTCTCTGCTGTTATAAAAAATCAATTGTGGTTCATTGAATATCTAACATAAATCCTTTATTTTCATTGTTCTAACTTCTAATAACTAAGTGGCAAAGAGGTTTGTTTTATGGTTTATGTGCTATTGTGAAGAACATCGAGCTAACATTGTGTTTTTCTTGTGAGTTTATAAACTATAAAGTTCATAATTCACATCTAATAGGCTCACTCTCTAAAAGCACCTTAAAATCTCAAGTGTTATCTTGTTGAATAATTTAAGTTACATCAATTGTCCTTCTAAAATCTAACGGTCTCCAATCTAATTAGATTGGAGTAACTTGTTTTAATTGTGCATCATTGAGTAATCTGTGATCTAATTGGCATTGTGATAATCTAATTATTGAGCAAAGAATCTAAGTAGCCAAAGGACTTGCTGAATCTAATTGAATATATTGTTGATATTGTCTAAAGAGCATTGATCTTGTTGTCTAATAATCATTAGCTAATAGTTTTGAAAAAAAGAAGTGTTCTAAATTGACATTAGAATTGTGATTTAAGGTTAACATTTATTGTGGATCTGTGGCACATTAATGATCTTGCATCTTGTGGTTGTTGAGCAATTGTATCATTGACATCTCTTGTTTATTGCTGACACTTGACAACTTGGCACATTTTCTTGTGGATAAGATTGTATCTTATTGATAAGTACTTGTTGGTATAACTTAAGATCAAATCATAATTAAGTACTTAAAGAGCACTTAAACAATCTTACTTGAAGAATCACTGGTTGAGTCATTCACCTTGCATATCATTCTAAGTTAGTCTTACATCTAATAACTTACCTCCAAGCATAAGCTTGGTTGATAGACATTTAGGGCCACCCTTTCTCATCTTGCTTGAGGAGCCTAGCACCTCTTTAGTGGTTAACATGGTGACTTTGTAGTTGTCAGAGCCACAATTTCTGCATCATCGGAGGCATCAGGTGTTTAGAACATAGGGGGAGGTATTGTTAATCAAGCTTTTGCTTGCTTCCTGTTGGCTTCTATCCCACAACCTACTCTAGAGACTAGTTTCAAAATAGTTAGGAGGAAGGTTACATTTATAATAGGCATCTAACCTAAAAATCAACCAAGACTTTGCATTTCACCTAGCTTGTAGCATTTGCATAGCATATATGATAGCCATTCATTGAAGCAACAGTTGTTCATATGGTTACCTGGTCTTTAATTGATCTAAAAGCAAGTAAGTTGACTTTATAAGGCACTGATCTCATTAATAATTAGATCTAATTCTTTGAACTTGCTAAAATCAACCAAGTGGCTAGGCCATTCAACTTTGTCTCTCAGACTTGTTGATTGCCAACAAGTCTTGCATTTCTATCTTCCATAGGGACTACTCCCCATAGCCTGTTGTTGGGAGACAGCGAGAATGGAGAGGTCGAGGATCAGAATGATAGCCCCCAACTTGAGTCATTGTCGCACCGTGTTTGTACAATTTGAGCGACAACAATACCTATCATCCTGGATGATCTTGTCGATTAATGCGTAGGTAAACTGGTTCTTGGCATACTTTGCTGAGAGGCGTGCCTTCTAATCTTCTATGAGTTCCATGAGAGCACATGTTGCTGGTTTCTTGGAAAGTGCATTGGCCACAACATTGTTCTCTCCTTTCACATATTCAATATCAAAATCATAAGCTTGGATCTTGCTTACCCATTTTTGCTGCCGCTTGTTTAGGTCCTTTTGCCCCAGGAAATGACGCAAGTTGTTGTGGTCTGTCCTGGCTATGAACCTATTTCGTACCAAATATTCCCTGAACTTTGCCAAGGCATGCATGATAGCCAACATCTCCTTGTCATATATGGAGTAAAGCTTCTTTGTGTCTCCTATGCTGGCCTTTCCTCTAGCTCTCCAATTTTGAAGCATTCTGACGGTGGAGTTGGGAGAAAACCCAAGCCCTATGTCCGGGATCAAAACTTGTCTTGCCATTCTCAAGGCTAGTACCTCATAGGGTCAAAACAACATCTTCAAGTGAAATTCATTCTTTGATCCTTTCCCTCACCTTGTCTAGGGTAAGAATATCTTTGTTGCTACATACTTTCCTCATACCCTAGACCGGGTCCACTTGGCCCTGTGTGGTCTTGTTTCTTTAAAAGATCATTCTTCAAGAACCATTCGGGATACCAATTCTAACAAGGATTTTAGGGGTTGGGGAATTCCCTCACAAGTCTTATCCCATAAACCTAACCCTCAAATCCTCTCTTCCTTTCCCTAGAGCTAAGTCTCCCTCTGTTGCCCTTGGCCTAGCATTTGCCCTTTAGGTACCCTGCTAGTTTGAGCGGTAACAAGTCCCATTTTTCCTCAATTCGTAGAGGACATTACATATCATATATAAATATAAATTAATATAATTATATTTCAAAAAAAATTATATTTATACTATAATATAAATTAATTATAAATACAAATTAATATAAACTATATATAGATATATATTTATATTGAAAATTTGAAATATGTATATGGATGGACCTAATGGTGAACCTTATCTGAACCTCATTACTAAATTCGAATTTAAATCGAACATCATCATTGTCGAACTCATTCGAATTTGAACCTGAATCATGTGACATATAGACCTATGGTTGTTGGTTGGGAAAGAAGCCTTGGCATGCATGCCAAGTTTGTACTCTCTACATATACCATGTTGCTCAATACTGAACTTTGGAAGACGAGTGACTATCTGCCTCACAATAGGCAATGATCTGTGTTGTAAGTGCCCCATCTTCTTGTGCCACAACTTGCACAAGTTGTAATTGTTATACACCAAATCTCAAACAAGTTCACCTTGCAACTTTTGCAATTAGCTTCTCTAACCCCTATTATCTTGAGCTGTATCTGGGTTAGAATCCTTCGGCTTGATTAGGACTTGTTGGTTGTTGAACTCCACTGCAAAGCCCCTATCCTCTATGACTAAAACTGATATAAAAATTCATCCTAAGGCTTGGAACAAACAAGACATCGTAAAAATCTAAAGAGTTACCTAGATTGAGTTGGAAGGAATAACAACAACTACTACTGGGTACTTGGGATAATCATCAAGCTCAACATGTACTCCCAAGTCCTGCTTCTTCAGACTCAAAAACAATTGTCGGGTTGATATCATATGTCTAGATGTCCCATTGTCCACATACCATGCATCCCTTGAAATAGTGCTGGTAGAAACGAAAGATATCATTGAGAAATCCTCCTCAAACTTGGTGGAAAACTTGTTCATCTGAGTTTTTGTGGAGACTGCTACGCACTTCTGTTGCCGCTTCCCTTTACCATTCTTCTCTGGACACAATGATGCATAATGTCTGTGCTTATGACAAACAAAGCTCTTGATTTTACTCAAGTCCTTCTTTCTTGGTTGTGAGGTTGACTCCTCACTCTTTTGTTTACCCTTGCTATGTCCTTTACCTTTGCCCTTATTAGACTGACCAAATAGAGCTAGGTTCTCATCACCACCCTTCTTGCTGGCCAACTCCATTGAAGTCTCCTCCTGGATGTAGTCATCCCAAAGCGTGTGAAACTAAGTTGCACGAAATGCCGAAACGTTTCAGAGTTTCTGAAACGGGTACGTTTAGAATCGTCATCTCCCAAAAATGGAAACGTCATCCAAAACGTCATATATGTATATATAAAAATATAAATATATAAATAAATAAGTGAATAACACATTATCTTGCAAGAAAAAAGGGAATAAAACCCATAGATGACAATTTAAATGGGAAAACAAGTCTATATTAACTCTAATCGATGATTACATGATGGTCAAGTTTTGGCCAAGTTTCAGAGTTTCGGGTATGGGTATGGTCCGAAACGTCGTGTTCTTTGAAGTTTTGTGCAACATAGGTGTGAAAGTTAGGAAGGTTTTCCTAAGCGCAATATCTTTGAAAAGTGGTTCCCATGAAGTTGGGAAACCAATTAGTGTCATGTTCATTTGCTTTGCATCTACAACTTTCTCCCCAGCCACTACAAGCTGATCACAAATCTGTCTGATTTTCATAAGTTAGCTGGTGTTTATGTCTAATCTGGTCATTTCTATGGATATGAGCTTGCTCGGCAATATCATCTTCTTGTTTATGATTTGGTTTTGGAAAAGACTAACCAGGGCATCCAAAATCTCCTTCATCATCTTCTTCCTGGATACATGAGGGATCAGATGGTTCTTTATGGCATCCAAGATCATCTGCTTGGCCTTCACTTCCTTTTTGTTGTGAGCTGCCAAGTCCTGTGGATTTGTAGGCTAAGTCATAGTGTCCTTGATAATATCCTAGAGATCATTCTCTTTTAGTAAAAGTGTGGCCCTCACCCTCTATGCTAAGAAATCTGAGGCATCATCCAATCTATCCTCAAACCTAAGGCACATTGCTGCAATCTCTGATATCCATTGCACAAGTTCCCAAATCGGAAAATAAAACTTTGAAATTATCTTTCAGTTCGTTCTTCTTCCCTGTAATAGATTTATTGTTGCACCCTAGGTGACTAATATCTTTATGATCTTAGTCAAACAAGTAGATTGCTGAATTTAATTAATGTTGAAATTAAATTTCAGAGCATAGCATCAATCATACAATAGCTTGAAATTAAATAGTCAGAACATAAAAATTAATTTGACATGTAGTTCATTACTCCTTCAAATTAACATCTCATTCCTTCAAAAAACTTACAAGGGAACCTCCACATGCTGTCCAAAAAATAGCACTGCATGGTTACCAAAAATCACCTTGAACTGAGCTTGTACAGCCTGTTTGAGAAAGTATGGCCTGTTGGAAAAACCAGAAATAGCAGAAAACTGTTGTACATCCTATTCGTATGATTGTATGGACTTATCTGTTTGACTGTACGTAACTGTTCTGTACACCTGTATGGAACTGCTTGGTGCCTGTACTAACTGCTTCTTGCTGCTCAGATTTGCCTCTGTCTGAATTGTTGCTCTCTCTCTCTCTCTTACTCAACTACTCAATTGCTTATTGCCTTGTCTTTATACTTTTAGTGGAGAATCTATTTTTAAGATTATTCCTAGTCTAAGTCATGCCCGAGATGCAATTTTAGACTCAACTGATAAACATAGAATTTTCAGTTTTTTACTAAAGTGAATTACAAAATAGATCTACCTTTTGAAAAGATCTTGAACTGCTTCTCACATGTTCACACTAAAAATGTGTGGAAGTTTGTATTCGAGCCGTAATTCTCAACAGGCATATGCTTTATGAATAAACTAGATTTTTTGTTTTGTTTTGACCTTTGAACTTTCTCAGTGCCACCCAAATGATGAATCTCTCTATATTGAATGGTAAATCTTATATGTATTTAATCTCGCTAAGTTATAATCGAATGTATTTTTTTTTTCCGAGGGAAAAATCATAACTTTTTATTATAATAGAAAAGTTACATTCTGTGGATCCATCAAGTGCATTCAATCCTGTCCAACAGACCATGAAAGCATCATTATAAACATGAGAGACAGGGCTCAAAATCCATAAAGCCCCACTGATCAAAACATAGCATAATCTAATGACTGTGGCAACAATAATCTAATGACCGCATATAAAGGTCACCCCTGTTATATAAGCTGTATGTGCACAAAGTATGTACAAGCAAATCTGTAGCTTGTATCAACATGTGCCTTCATAAAGAAAAGTAAACATTATCCTTCTGTAAAAGATTGATGCATAAAATCTTGGACTGCCCCATTCGGGTGCTTCAAAATCTGCCAAAAGTCCAGAGGCTGCCGAGTGCCCCACATAGTGAATCCACTTTTGATTTCGCTCTCTGTAAATGTGGCAGCATGTTATAAGATCAAAAGCATGTTTTAATTGTAAAATCTCCTCCAAAATAGATAGCAATGTGTGATTGTGACATGTTTGAGAAGAGTTGAACCAGTTGATCACATTTAATGAATCCTCAAAGACTTGTAGAGTACGCCATTTTTTCTCAAGAGCGTAGCAGAGAAATAATTTAAGAGAAAGGACACATAATTGTTAGAGCCCCTACCCAGACCAATCTTAGACTTGAAAAAATGCTGATCATTGAAGTAAAGAAGAAGACCACCTCCTTGGTTTGAAAAAGAGCATAGATTCCACCAATTTGAGCTGCAATAAGGTCAGGTGCAGAAGTATCCTTGAATATGATTTTATTCTGGCCAACCACACCCCCAACAGATGAGGAGCAGTATATTTCTGTAAACCTCGATCCTGGAGGCATCCCACCAGATCTTCCATGCTTCCAGGGAAGGAGTCCTCTATCCATTCTAAATTACAGCACAGTGTTGAAAAGGGTATCAAGAGAAGGTTTTCTCTGGTGCGTGCCTTATCCAGTGAAGACCTCGAGTTGTCCTCATGAATTAGACTTCAGTTAGGATGAGTTATTTCCAGTTTACTCGAATAATCATCAAGTTAGCATGCGTAGAGTTGGAGCTTCAGTTAAGTGGAGTCTTCATCAGTTTCACTGCAGATTGAGGTGGCAATTAGCGGTTCAGTTATAGTGAGTTAGTCTTCAGTCTTGATTGAAGGAAGAGTGAGTTAGATCTCCAGTGTTGATTGGGGAGAGCATGAGTTAACAACTCCAGTGATGATTGGAAGGAGAGCGAATAACACTCTCAGTTAACTTGTTATCACAACTCGATTTCTAAATTTGAACCAACCTAATATAGCGTGGATTGAATCTATAAAGAGAGGACGAAGGCACTAGTAAATTACAATTGTTTTGTGCACAAGGTTGTGAGACAAAGCAAGCTCTCGAGTTAGTGAGAGGGACCTTTGCTTGTGGTGTGTATAACCTTGAGGAGCAAGCACGCATTGGTTTGGTGACCAGACTTGTGCAAAGGTTTAGGAGCTGCATCCTATATAATAGAAGACTTGGTGTGCATAGAAATAGGAGCCTGCTACGCTACAAAATAGGAGTTTTTGTGCGCACAAATATAGGCCCTAGTGTGCTAGGGAATAGGGCTGCTGGTGCACAAAGTTTAGGAGCAGGATTCAAGTGAGTTTTGTAGGGTGTTTTAAGCTAGTATAGCAGAGACCAAGTCTGTTCTCAGATTGCCTTGTAAAAGATTGCATTGCTCAAGATTATCAATACATACTACAACAAAGAAGAGGGTTTTCATAGTCGGGTTTCCTAAGAACTAATTGTGTTAGTTTGTGTGACTGTGTTTTTATCTCTGCATTCATTTTCCGTTGCTTATCAGTTAAGAAATTCTGTATCTTTGTGAAAGAAAGTTTGCAGCTGCTTTAGTTTTTAGTTGTTCACTAAGTAGTTGCAGAATTTCGTGGAAAATTAACGTGGTATCAGAGCAGAGATCAGTGTAAATACCAACGCCAAGTTGATCAGTGAGGCTAGAGCACAAATTACTAAATTAGTGAGGATCAGAGCAGAGTAGTGAAGAGAGCAAAGCAGTTCCATGGAAGAGCAGTATGCTGTTCCTAGGGCTAAGGTCAGTTCACAATTTAGAGGGAGCCTTGAATTTTTGTGCATGGAAGGAGCGAATCATAGTAGTGTTTTATGGTAATGGGGCGGGAGAGTTTGTCAAACAGGCAATAGTGCCACCTCAAGATCCCTAACAGTTGGCCCAACATACTAACAATGACACCAAGGCAAGGAGGATCATTCTAGAGGGGGTTAGAGACCATATTATTGCTCATCTCCATGAGAAGAAGACAATGTTTGCAATGTTTAAAGTTATCTTAGATTTGTATCAGGGTTCTAGTGATGCTAGGAAGCTTGCTTTCAAGGAGAAGCTAAGAAGTATCTGGATGAGCAAAGGAGAGCCCATGATCAGTTATCTTTCAAACTTCACTCAGATTCAGGATGAGCTAGGTGGTGTAGGTGTGACTGTAACAGAAAATGACCTAGTGAGTCTCGCGCTACTAGGACTGCATAAGTCTTGGTATAGTTTCCTAGATGCAGTAAGTGGCAGAGAGCATATTCCTAAGTGGGAAAGGTTATGGAGTGATTGTGTTCTAGAAAAGATCTAGAGAAGAAATAGAGCTGGTAGAGAAGCTTCGACAGAGGAGAACTTTGCCCTAGCAGGCAATGGTAGCAGAGCCAAGGGCAAGAGGGGCCAAGGAGAGGCCGAGTCCAGTCAAAAGGGTGAGAAGAAGAAGAAGGATCTGATCAAGATCGAGTGCTTCCATTGCTATGAATTCGGACACTATGCTGCTAAGTATCCTAATTGGAAGGAGTCTAGTAAGGATCATGTAGCTACATCAGTGGAGGTAAGATGCGTTTTCTACCTAGTTTGAGAAAGAGTTCTCATTGATAACTTGCATGACAAGCTCAACAGAGTATGGTATATTGATTCAAGAGCATCCTTCCACATGACCAGGAACAAGAAGAATTTCTGCCACTTGAAGGAGGACATGCAGTGTAAGATTGATCTAGGAGATGATGGCATGCATGCAGCTAGAGGAGTTGGTACTGTTAGTTTTTAGAGGGAGTCAGGTAATGTTCTCCATCTCAAAGATGTCCTTTATGTTCTAGGACTAGAGCAGAATCTTGTTTCGGTAGCTACCCTTGAGGACAAGGGTTATGATGTCATCTTCAACAGAGGTAAGGCTTACCTCCAACACTTAGCTTCTGGATGTAAGAAGCTGACGGGTGTGAGGATGAAGAATCTCTACAAGTTCTAGGTAGAGACACTGACAGACACAGTCTTGAGCATCAAGTGCACGAAGTAGAGAAGTGATAGTTGATGAGTGCAGAGCTCTGAGGGAGTCCTTAGAACAAGAGCAGATTATAGTATCTATGAAGAAGCTATTCAAGATGGATCCTTAGCAAGTATCTCAGTTTGAGTCTTGGCTAGTTGGTAGTTGGGTTGGCCAGCAAGATGATGAGGAGCAAAGCCCAGGGTGAGTGTAAGCAAACACTTAGTCATTGACTCACAATATAGGGAGAGTTCGAGCCAAGTGGGCAGAAGATTTGTTTGGGGAGGATCAAATGAGAGTTGGACCTCCCAGTACCACCCTCAATCAGAGGAATCAGCCACAGAGGTACACGAGGTACATGGCACTTATGGTTGAGGTGATAGACTCACAGAGCATGGTTGGAGAGAATAGGTCTTCAGGTCAGATTCCGCAAAAGGAAGCAGGGAAATCTTCTAGTTTAGAGGGAGCAACTGCAGCAGTAGAGAATGTGGTAGTGTTGATGACAGATCTAGGTGGATGAGGTTCCTCCAGAAGTACGTTCCTCACTAAGAGGGAGTGTTGAAAAGTGTAGTGAGAGAAGGTCTTCTCCGGTGCGTGCCTTAGGCAGTGAAGACCTCGAGTTGTCCTCATGAATTAGACTTCAATTAGGATGAGTTATTTCTAGTTTATAGGAATAATCATCAAGTTAGCATGCGTAGAGTTGGAGCTTCAGTTAATTGGATTCTTCATCAATTTGACCATAGAACGAGCTGGTAGTTAGTAGTTCAGTTAGAGTGAGTTTGTATTCAACCTTGATTGAAGGAAAAGCGAGTTAGATCTCCAATGTTGATTGGAGAGAGCACGAGTTAACAACTCCAGTGATGATTTGAAGGAGAGTGAGTAACACGCTCAGTTAACTTGCTATCACAACTCGGGTTCTAAATTTGAACTAGCCTAATTTAGCATGGATTGAATCTATAAAAGAGAGAATGAAGGCACTGTGCACAAGGTTGTGAGACAAAGAAAGTTCACAAGTTAGTGAGACAAATCTTTGCTTGTGGTTTGTGTAGCCTTGAGGAGCAAGCATACATTGGTTTGGTAAGCAGACTTGTGCAAAGCTTTAGGAGCCACATCCTATATAATAGGAGACCTAGTGCACACAAAAATATAAGCCTGGTGTTCTACAAAATAGGAGGTTTTCTGTGCACAGATACAGGCCCTAGTGTGCTAGGAAATAGGGCTACTGGTGTGCAAAGTTTAGGGGTAGGAGTCAAGCGAGTTTTGTAGGGTGTTTTAAGCTAGTACAACAGAGAACAAGTTTGTTCTCAGATTGCCTTGTAAGAGATTACATTGCTCAAGTTTTTCAATAAATACTACAACAAAGAAGAGGGTTTTCCCAGTTGGGTTTCCCGAGAAGTGATTGTGTTAATTTGTGTGACTATGCTTTTAGCTCCGTGTTCATATTCTGTTGCTTATCAGTTAAGAAATTCTGTATCTTTGTGTAAGAAAGTTTGCAGTTGCATTAGTTTTCAGTTATTCACCAAGTAGTTGCAGAATTTCGTGGAAAATTAATACCGAACATCAATTTTGTTTTGGTCCATATACTCAAAGAAAAAGGACATTGTAGAAACAAGGGACATATTCTTTAACATCCTTTTACATAAGATGCACCAGTTATGCCCTTTGTTGTGCCTTTTTGTAAATTGTCCCAGGTTGGGACTTTATTTCTGATAAGGCACTAGAGGAGAAGTCTTGGCTTTGTTGGGCAGTGGAGTTTCCAAATTTGCTTATACCACCACTCAGGATTAATCCTTTCTCTAGCCGCAATCTGAAATGCATAACCTGTTTTAGGAGTATAAGCAAAACATATCCTCCCTGTCTATGATTTTGATGTGCGATAATTTAAGGAAATTTATATAGTTTGCCCATAATTCTGCAAATTCCCCTTGAATGTGGCCAACATAACATATCCTCCCTGTCTCTGATTTTGATGTGCGATAATTTAAGGGAATTTATATAGCTTGCCCATAATTCTGCAAATTCCGCCTGAATCTTCAACTGCACGACTTATTTCCATCCTTGTGACAACATATCCACTAATTCATGCGGGAGTTTGAAATTTCCAGTACAACTTGACCAGGGATCCAAACCAATACAAAATCTTTCTTTGTTGCCAACCATAGTTTTAAAAACCAGCCGACTTAAATCAGAAACCAGTCAAACAAGACAAAAAATCGAGTTTAAGGGCCTATTTCGCCCAAAATCCACAAAAATCGGCCCGATTTATGGTCAAACCAGCCGGTTCCGTCCTGAACTGACCGTTTCATTACCAAGGCCGTGGCGGACTGTCACGCATAGTTTTAAAAATTGGCTGGCTTGAACCAAAAACCTGTCAAACCAACCAGTTCATTGGGCGACCAGGTCAAACCGAACAAAAGCCCGGTTCAAGGGTCTATTTCCCCCAAAATCCACAAAAACCGTCCCAAACCGATTGGTTTAGGACAGAACCGACTGATTTATGGTCAAACCGATTGGTTCCATCTTAAACCAACCAATTCATTGCCAAGGCCATGACGGACCTGTTAACCACCATTTTGTAGGTGATATCCCTGGGAGAAATTTTTCTCCAAGATGGTCCTCGGTCGATAGCCAACAATTCCTTGCAGTCACCAGCTAGCTCATTGTGCCATTTCTCTGCCACCTGAGCCAACCATGTGGTCCCTCACCCATCTGCCATGATCGTATGTTTGAAGGTGGGCCTCCCAAACCTAAAGGTATGCCTTGTCATTTGGAGATTGAGTATTGTAGTTTGCCTATCTAGGGCACTTCTGGTCATGGATTAATGGGGGAATTTAGCAAAAAGAGTTGGCTAGGTCTGTGCTCTTGTCCCGTAGACCCCTTTTGGGTATTAACCCTGGATTCTAGTCCTATGGGATCTCTGTTACTGACCATTTGGCTCTAGGGATGGTATTTCATGGGAAACCCTGATTTTGGTTGTGTGCTCCCGCTCCCCTATCTTCTTATATTACCCTCTTTCCACTCATTATTTCCCCATTCATCATTTCTCCCATCTGGGTCCACATTCCTCCACTAGGTCCACATAGGTTTAGCTTGCCCCTTTCACTTCCCCACACCTTGGGTCGTTTCCTGGAATAATGCCCAGAGGTTGATGCAGTTAAAAAAGAAAAATAAAAACATATTTGGCCACATTTAACAGGAAAATGAATCACAGAATGCAAAAGATGGTCGGGACAAACATATTTAGCACCCGAGAAAAATCCAATCCATGAGCTCTACCCCATCATCATGGCCATCGCCTTGGTTCCTACAGGTTCTATGAACCTCCTTCATCATAGAGGAACCCATGATTGTCCCAACCCCTGGTGGGCAATGCACTGCCCTACCTTAAAAGGGGATATTCACTGCATATCCTATACATCATACTCTTACCCCTGGAACCCCGAGCAGTTAATCAAAGAAAATCATAAAAAGGCATATAAAGAAGGGTGGAAAAATCAAGGTCGGGGCACCTCATGTACCACAAGTGCTCCCTCCTATACATTATAAACCCAAGTGTGGGCTTCCCTCTTATCAGCTACCCTTGTACTCCAACATGTGACTTAGGGCTACTCCTTCTCATCCCCTACTTCATTCACCTATCTGTCACATGCCACCACCTTTTGAAGTATGTATCTTGACTATATTATCCCCTTTAGAAGTAGAAACCACCTAATAGGATTATTGGTTAACCCCATTTGGAGTTCAGGAGACATTGGCACATCCTGAAGCTCATTATGGAAGGGTAGGCCATTATGAAGTCCCCACTTGTGGTCCATGATCGGTAAGCTCATTTATTTCTCTAATGACTTGTTGTACTGGAAGGCTAGAAGACGTGTTGGATCTTATGCAGGATTGCAGATGGTTTCCATTTTGGGTTTGGTCTCCCTATACAATGTATTAATCCTCCAGAGGGCTATGTTGGCACATGTAGGGTGTGCGTTGAGAGCCATAGGCCTCCACAGTAGAAGACAACACTCCATGGATCCCCACAACCATTTAGAGATTTCTTGTGGTTCACTTATTGGACGAGGAAGATGCCCTTGATCCATCATGCCCAGCTAACCCCATATTTGCACCATACACTTGGCAGATGATCTAGGACTTGTACAATTACTCCATCATCCTAGCCCTTGCAGGCGATCTACATGCATCTTCGATTTGTCTGGAGACCCATGAGGACACTTGTTGCCCTGACATGTCATTAGGAGCTCCAGAGGTTATTACAACTACAAGGGGCCAACCCTGTGTCCACTGCTTTTGAGGGTCTTATTCTTCATTGTGGCACCCATGGACCTCATTAGGCCTCTTAGAGGGCCCTACGACATTTATAGATTATTATTTGACCTCTTGAGAGACTTACTCTTTCATTTATGAGCTAGTTTGGTGGGCTTGTCACCAAAAGTTGAATTATTAGAACATTATTTATTTTTGGGGCTTATGTAGGCCAAGGAGGCTAATTCGAACTCCTAATTTGTGTATAAATACAAGTGAGATGAGTTCAATTGCTCATCGTCACTTGGATGGATTCTCTTCTCTCTCTTGAGAATTTTGCACTTTTTCTATAGGATGAATTGGAGCTTTATGGATGAATTTTGATGTGTGGATATTGGTCTATCTTATCTTGGAGCTTCTCTTTGTCAATTGTGGATGGTTGGATATATTCTGTTACTTGTAAAGTACACGCTTTTAAATGTTATTCTTGTTTTACTTTGTCATATACATTGGACTGGGATTTTCTCTTTTTCTAGGGCTAATTGCTACATGCATTTACTGCTTAACATTGGGGAATTTTTTTCTCTATTATAACATCTCTCAATGTATGGGCCATGTAATGTGAACGAAACATCCTAGAGGTAATTCTATCAACGAATTTGACCTTGATAAGCCATCTCCTTTGCACATTGAAGTATATAAGCTGCAAGATTGCTTCTCCCTGACTTAGAAGGCTAGCGAAGTGGTCTTGACTCTTGAGGCCTCCTTGACTAAGAATCAAGAATCCTACTCATATTTCATCATAGACTCCATTCTCCCAAGACTAAGGCACTGAACTACCAAGAGGTGGTCACCAAAAATCACATCCTTTCACCTTCATTTAGGTCTAGCCAAGTTGGGGCACCTAGGGCATCAATTTCCCGACAAGCTAGCCCTCCAAAATGTTCGATCTCTTAGGGTCTCCTGCTCTGGTGTTTACTCAAGGTCTCCTCGAATTTTGAAGCCATTCTAACAGTGGAGTTGGGAGAATAACCAAGCCCTAGCTCTGTGATCAAACTCTACCTTAACATCCCCAAGGTTAGTGCCTCAGAGGATCAAATCAACACCTTCAAGTGAAAATTCTTTCTTTGATCCTTTACCTACCTTGTCTATGGTAAGAACATCATTGGTCCCTACTCATTCCTCCTATCCTAGACTAGGTCCACTTGGTCCCGTGTGGTCTCGTTCCTTTGAAAAGACATTTTTTCAAAAACCATCCGCGATACCAAATGCAATAAGGATTTTAGGGATTGGGAAGTTCCTTCATAAGTCATATCCCATAAACCTAACCCTTAAATCCTCCCTTCCTTTCCCTAGAAGACATTTTACCTTGCGTAACAAGCGGACAAGCATTATCTTTCTAACTCTTCCAGGAAAGGGATTATTAGGGTCACTCCACATCATTTCATTGACTTATCCTTCATCGGTGACTCCATAATATACTGGGTCTCATCCCTTCGGTGAAAGTCCGTAAATAGAAGGGAGCCTTAACTGAGTTGACAATGGGCTAAGTCTCCTTGTTGCCCAGGGCCTAGCATTTGCCCTTCAAGGATCCCCTGCTAGTTTGAGCGATAACAAGACTCACATGATGTAGTTTAGGAAGCTTCCTGGGTGTTTTGGAGGGAAAGTAGGGGTTGTTTCCCTCCAAAAACACTCTCTCCAAGCCTAGAGTTTTTGCTAGACTAGTCATCTTGGAGGCTTCGAGTTGGAGTTCGAGCTATTTTGGAGATAGTTTGGAGCCGTTAGTAGAGTTGGCATCTTCAAGAGGATGCTAAGGAAGCTAGTTTGCATTTCCAGGTAAGGATTTTCATTTGAAAAATTCCTCATTTCACTGCTGTCTATGTATTAAATTTTTTTATGTGTTATATGCTATCAAATCTCTAGTTTTCTGCTATCAAATTTTGTAGGCTACATATGCAATTTTTTTCCTAAATTTATCTTAGGTTTTCCATTTTTCTTAGCTGCAATTTTTTTTAATGGCAAATTTCTTTGCAAATTTTAATTATTTCAAGCCAACATGGCTCCAAAAGCCAAGGACACTGCATGGGCTCATTGTGATGTGATTGATGGAAAAATTATATGCAAATTTTGCAATAAACGTATTGGAGGTGGGGGTATTTTCAGATTGAAACAACACTTGGTTGGGATAAGAGGCCAAGTAAAGCCATGTGAAGCACCAAATGAAGTGTTAGGTCCTATTAGCGCAGAATACCTTTCCAAGTTTGAAAAGTTTGAGGAGAATAAGGCTAGGGCGAAGGACATCCAAGATGAAATTTCAAAGAAGAGAGAATTATTAGAAGCCATGAAAGAGAGTGGGTATGATGATTATGAGATTCAAGATTCCTCTTCTATCCTTTCCACCAATGACCCCTTTCACTATGTTCCTCCTGTTCTTGGCCAACAATCTAAAGAAACTAAGAGAACAAACATCCAAAGTTATTTCTCATCCTCTACCACCACTGCCTCTTCTAATCCCACTTCCTCCCAACCAAGTCATCAACCCACTTTGGATCAACATTGGGAAAAAACAATGCAAAAAAAATTCTTATCAATACAATTGCTAAATGGTGGTATGATGCAGATATCCCATTTAATGCTACTCGCTCACCCTATTACCAAGCTATGTGGGACTCTGTTATAGTTGCAGGAAAGGGCTTCAAAGGCCCTACTATGTATGACTTGAGGGGAGCTCTTTTGCAAAAATAGATTTCTTCCATTGATGAGTATTTGGTTGAGTATAGAGAGTCATGGCTCAAAAAAAGGTTGTTCCATCATGTTAGATGGATGGACCGATGTAAAGAACCGCACTATCATTAATTTCCTTGTTTCTTGCCCTCAAGGAACCATGTTTTTGAGATCAGTTGATGCATTTGATAAGGTGAAGGATGCAACCTTTCTATTTAAGCTTTTGGATGAGATTATTCAGGAAGTGGGGGAGAAAAATGTTGTGTAGGTCATCACAGATAATGCCTTAAACTGTGTTCTTGCTGGAAAGATGCTTGAGTACAAATATAAGACCATATTTTGGACTCCATGTGCTGCACATTGCATACACCTCATGTTTGAGGACATAGGCAAAGTGGATTGGATAAAAAACACCGTAGAGCATGCCAAGTGCATTACAAAATACATCTACAACCACTCATGGGTATTGAGCCTAATGAGGAAAAACATTGGGGGCAAAGAGCTTGCTAGGCCTGCAATTACGAGATTTGCAGCTCACTTCCTCATGTTGCAATGTCTCTATTCTCAACAAAAAAACTTGCAGAAAATGTTTTCTTCTAATGATTGGATTGAATCTCGGTGGGCTGGTAGACAAGATGCAAAGACATCAAAAAGAAAGTTTTTGACAATTATTTTTGGAAAAGGTCTGCAGAGCTTGTGAAAATTACCAAGCCCCTTGTTAAGGTGCTAAGGATGGTGGATGGGGAAAATTGGCCATGTGCTACATTTATGAGGCTATGGATCAGGCAAAGGAGCAGATACAGGCAACTTACAACGATAGGTTAGCTAAATATGGCAGTATATGGGAGATCATTGATAACAAATGGAACAATCATCTCCATCGTCCTATACATGCAGTTGGGTATTTTTTGAACCCAAAGTATCATTACAAAGCTCGACTAGGAGATGTACAGGATGGGGAGGTCAAAGATGGATTGATTGATTGCTTGGAGCACATGGTCCCTATCCATGTAGACTAGTTAGACATACATAAACAACTTACTCTTTTCAGTATGGCAGCTGGTACCTTTGGAAAAACTTGGCAAAGATGGCAAGAGATGTGGATCAACCAAGTAAGCAATTCCAATTTGTTTTTCCGTTCAAGTTAAATTGTTTACAAATTTACAATTCAAATTATATATAAATACTTGTAATTTTTAAATAAGTAATGAAATGAACTAAGTTACTAATTAATGTCTTTTTCTTTGCAACACATTGGTGGGAGTCATTTGGCGGCCAATGTCCTCAATTGCAAAAGTTTGCAATTAGAGTCCTTAACCAAACTTGCAGTGCTTTAGGTTGTGAGCACAATTTGTTTGTTTTTGAGTGCATACAGACGAAGAAGAGAAACCGTTTGGAACAAAAACGGTTAAATGATCTTGTCTTCGTGCAATACAACCTTCGACTAAGGCGGAACCAAATGATGAACATAATACTTGATCTAGATCCCATTGTGTTGGACGATATTGATCCAACATCAGAATGGGTGGAGGAGATTGAAGATCCTGTGTTTGATGCTGATTTTGATATTGACATAGCATTAGGTGGGGATGAAGCAGATTTGGTAGCGCTATCAGAACCTGGATTAGTGCTGCATCAAGCAAAGGCAAACAACCAATGGAAGGCACTAGTCGTGCAAGTCGACGAACTCGTGCTTCAATTAGGTCCACTTCTATTGTTATTGGTGGCAGTGTTACCACTGAGGTTGCAGATGAGGCTAAGGCATCTTCAGACTCTAAAGTTTGAACCAAATGATGTCTATGTAGCTCCTGTTGATGATCCTGTGTCTAGTAGTGGTGATGAATTTGTAGTCTTGTAGTAGGCCAATGACCTCATAGCTTGTAGCATTGTTTTTGTACTTTATAGGCCATTTAGAGCCTCATTGCTTATGTATTTTGTCGATGATATGTATTGCACTCGGTGCCATTTTGATATATTCACCTTTATATGGTATATAGATGAACAAACTTTGCATATTTTGTCTCTATTGGCTTGGAAGCATGGTTTTAAATCTTAAAAATAGTTTTTTTCATTAAAAATTAATTATTTAATGTTTTTTTTTAAAACCGGTTCATTGAGATCGGACCAGTCCTGGTTTGAAACCCGGTTTATTAGGTGGACTGGTCCGGACACCGGTTCCAGTTTTTAAAACTATGTTGCCAACCTTCTATGCCTGTCCACAGTCTATCACTGCAAAGGAAGAGATGACCACTTTCCAAATAATAGAGGAGTTTGCTGTCTTTTTATTGGGCTTACAGACCCATTCATCAAATGATAGAGGGAAAATATATTTATGGTACACAACTGCAGTCCATAAAATGTTTGTTGATAAAAATCTCCACCTAACCTTTTCTGCCAATGCTTTTGCAAAAATGGGAAGGTCTTTCAGTCCCCATCCCTCCGAAGCTTTAGGATGGTTAATCTTATCCCATCGGACCACAGCTTCTTCTTTGGATCCCGACCAGAGAGTTTTTTGATTGACTTAATTATTCCTCTTGGGACCCAAGTAAGAGCCATCCAAATAATTGAATGCATCTGTTATGAATCATTGATTCATATTTTTTTGCTAATAGATAAATTTTATTGATTGTTGATTTTTATATTGAATGGTGAATCTTATATGTATGTAAACTTGTTAAGTTATAATTGAATGTATGGATCATGTATCTGTTATGAATGACTGATTCATATTCTTTTGCTAATAGATAAATATTAAATTCTTATGATTGTTGATTACGCTTAACTCTACAGAATTGACATTTATAGTTTGCTTTTTGAAATATATTTATAATTTTGAAAATATGTATTCTGCCTCAATCATGATTCCCAAATTTGGTTCCATCCCACATTCGCACTGGATCCACAATGGCACTCACATAACATTCTGTGTAAGTTAGCTCAAGTTATCGTTGTATGTTTAATAGTTTATAAAGGAAAATTTATCAATCATATATGGATATACAGTTTGAGTGGGCCTAAGGTTAAGAACATGTGTTCCCTCCTGATGGGTAACAGGTTTGAATCTGAAGGTTGGTATGGTCTGTACAACTCCATAGATTTAAGTAGCCAGATCACTGTGCGGAGGAGATATCTTGTCTCTCAAACAAAGGGATTTTAAACATTAATTTGATGTTTAACTAAACTGTGACATTAATATTAGATTATTATTATTTTTTTCTAATTATAAAACAATTGTAATATTTATTTGTTTCTTAAGATTTTATCCAGTAGAAATTTGCTTCTTGTAAGATAGGACACAATCAAACAGAAGTGATGTCCCTTTTGCTCTCTCATACGTGAAAACACATGCATGCTCATTCATATTCACCTTCTTTGCGAAACAAGGTTTCTTATTAGTTTTTTTTTTGGCTACAGGAACAAGGGATTATACCAGAAGAGGAATGGGATGAATTTATATCTATTCTTCAAAAACCTTTACCTGCAGCTTTTCGAATAAATTCTAGGTATAAAGATGAAGTTCCTATTGTGTTGTTTTATCTTTATTTTATTTTGTTGTGCACTTTCATAATTGGAAACAAAGTTTTGCACATGAAATAATATTATTTTTATAGAAATTATAATTCATTTTTATGCTGCCTTATTTGTATTAGTTGAGATACGATGATCATCACTTAAGTTAGTTACAAATGACATATAAGACTCAATTCATTCACATATTTTCGGGATGAGTATGATAAGATTCGTATTGCTTTTTTAGTTTTCAGATTAATATCTTTGGAGCATCCTTAGATGAATACCTGATTGGTGAGTCAATCTTCAAGTTAGACACTGCAAACTGGGGCTCCGTTAAATATGGCAAATAGCGATGCAAAAAATGTCTCTGCAGTGTTAACATTCCAATACTATTAAGAGTCAAAGGGTAATATTTAATAATTAACATTAGTGTGTAGAAAGGTCGTGTGAATGTTAAGTGCCCTCTAGTAAGTTAACATTCTTTGTCCGTTTTGCAGCTGTCATAGCCAAACCTGGCGCACTAGTTAATTAATCCAGAACACTTGAAATATAAAAGTATCCATTTGGATTAATAGTAATATATAAAATATATGAGTATGAATGATTTGATATGATTGTACAATTAGGGCCCCATATATTTACTTGGGTGAGATGCCCTTTCACGAATAGTCATGTTTTTAGGACATGTCCTTTCATTAAACTAATTATAAGTAATTATTTATGAATTATTTATTTATATTATTTATATATTTATGCTCACAATATTACCTTAAGGCTTATCCTTTAGAAATGCTTTGTCCTCAAAACATATTGATGAAAAGTTTTGTCAACTTTTTCTTTGTCTTGTAATCTATTCGCATCTTTCCGAATTCTTGGAGCTATCATCTTCAAAGATACAAGATGATATGAATTTCTGAGTGTAGAGCAAAATTGTTGAACTGAAAAATGATATAACCATCCCAATTCTGTCTTCTGTGGAACCTTGCACTTACATGATATGGGAAATGAATTGTTATCATAAGATTTAGTAGGGCTGACAAAAATATTCTTTGGAACATAGGTTAGTGATTTTTGTCTTAAGTGATTTGGATAGGCTAACTGGTTGAGATGTTTGCTCTTATGATTTGGGTGTCGATAAGGAGTTCATGTGATTGGATTTTCTCTTAATGTTTGTAGAGATTTCTTGATTTTCTTCAAGTATATGATTACCCTCATGCATAGATGTTGATTGGTAGATCGTGGAATCTTCACTTGGCGTTTCTGTCATTTGTACTACAACATCCGAGTATGGCTTCATTTTGATTGGATGGAAATCCTTTTAAATTGTGATATTATCTGGATTGGTATTTGTTCCCTTTTGAACTTTTTTACCTTACACATATGTCTGGATAAATTGTTCTACTCTATTTTCCAGTGATTGCTTATCAATTTTAAGCTTTTTAATGAGTGAGTAGATTTTGGTTATGACATCGAAAATTTGAGAGTTCTTCAATTTTTGATTCATTGACTTTATTTTTTAATGTTCATTTTTTTCCTACAACTTTTGATTAAGGTGTTTTAAGCGAGTATTTTCTTCTGTTAGACATTGGATAAACCAACGTTCCCCGTGTGTTTTGTAACATGGACTAACCGCCTCTTGTGAATCCTTATCTCTGGTGATGTGATCATTGACTAACATCCGTGGGTTTTGGTCTAACGACAATCGTGATTCCCAACAAGTGCTATCAGAGCATAGGTCATGAGTTTGATACACACCCGACTCACGTTGGGGGGGGTGGGGAGATTGTTGGACATTGGATAAACCAACGCTCCTCTTGTGTTTCGTGGCATGGACTAATGACCTCTTGCGAATCCTTATCTCTGGCGATGTGATCGTTGACCAACACCTGCGGGTTTTGGTCTAACGAAAATCGTGATTCCCAACATTTTCATCTTGTTTGGATAAGTTTCCATTCTATTTCTTTTCGAGAGCTTCCTTTTCTTATTCTAATTTATGCTTCGTAGCTTTAGAATTCTTGACTTGTACAAATAGCTTTTGACTATGATCTTTTAAGCGAGAAATTTCTTCTTTTGACTTTCATGAGTGATTACCTTTGTATATCATTAAGGTCTTTGAATAAAAGTACTATTTAATCTGACTTCATTGTAATGCCCTAAAGTGTCACCTTCTTCTTCTTCTCAAGAAAAGTCTATTTTTTTCGGTGTTTTATATGAAGCTACCCCGTTTTTCAAGCAAGGGTAAACTGAGAATTATGTTGATCTTTTCTTCAAACATAGTTACAAAACTGAGTTGAGATATACATTCCTAGTCATCACTTGTCACTTGCAAGTTTTTAATTTTGTATTGTTTCTTGCGAAAAATATCTCCCTTTTCACATATATTTGATTTGGAATTCATATTTGATGTCTTTTTTTTTGCTTCTAAGGTTAATCTATTAATATGATACAAAAAGGGAAATTACAGTGAGGCTTGGCCACAGAGGAACCAAGCCTCAATTAGCACACATCCATAAGAATTGTCATTGACTGCCCCAATAGAGGGGAAACTAGTCCAAAAATATGTCCAAAAATAACCCACATAGGGGTAGCAAATTTAAATAGAGCATGACCGAGACAAGGTAACTAGACCAAGTTTGTCCTGAAGACACATAAGACTAAACATAAACTAAACCAAGAACATGACAAAACTTCCCCTGGGTGGCACGACAAATGGCGCTTGGTCTTTCGGCGTAGGCTCCTCCACAATTGGACACTCCCAGTCATCTGGGTTGTCCGACTCGCCACGTCCCAGCGCCTGATGGCCTTCCTCCATGCTGCATGCCTCAACACGTGGGCCTGACGTGTCACCCTGACGGCTATCAGAAACCTGCGTGTAACTGTGTATGCCCGTCTTAGCATGCTGACTGCCAGTAATAGCTTTGCCATGCCTTCTGGTTTGACCTTCATCAGCTTCTGGTTCACCATTGTGCCCCAACAACTGTTGCTCGGGCCAGCTCTGTTTGCCTCCTCTGTAGGATTACCCAGGGGAACATGCTGCTCAGGCTCTTCCGTGATGGTAATTGAGACAGTTGCAACAATAATAGGGTGGTTCAAAGAACTATGAAATTGAAACTGCATGGTGTGAGGAGCAGGATGCGGAGGCAGGGGAAGTTAGCAGTGCGAACAACTGCAGCTTCATGACCTGAGCTATGGAGCTAGATTTTGCCTCTGCCACTTCCCGTATCTGGGTACCGGCTTGCGAAACTGTGCGGGTGGGGATTATCGGCAGAGGAGGCAGGGGAAGCAGAATCAGAGCTAGGCTGAGCAGGGGAACGAGAACTTCCGCCTCGCGTGCCCCCATGTCGACTACCCATACGATGGCGGACCATGGTGGATATGGGAACAGGGAGAGTGTCAGCAGAAACAGTGGAGGAATTGACATAGGAGCTATGCGAGGAAATTACAAAGGGATGCAAGTTGTGAGCAAAATTGCAGAGGTTAGTGTGGGAATGGTGGAAGCCATTACCCAAATCGAGACAGCTCAACAACCAACATTTGCAGCCAGTGCTGGTGCGTTCATTCGGCTCTCCCGCTTGCGGAGGACATACACAATGTATCAGGGGCAGAATAACAGGAACATTCTTTGGCTCCATTGTTATGTGGGCAATGGCTCTGCCTCGACTAGTGCAGGCATTAAATGGCTCCTGTGAGGTGCCATGAATGCCATTCAGGGTGGCATGGAAAAAGTTGCAGGGGGCCATGTGGCCTCCTCGTCCACCGCCGCTCCGTCTAATCATATTAACTTCTGGTATTAACACCCGCATCTGGGAGGTGAGCTTCCTTGTGCACCAGGTCAGTGCATGCTTGCAATTGATTGTGCTCATCTAGAATGTTGATAGTGCCGGAATGTAGGGGCTGGTCCTGTTCCACTCTAGTGTTTGTCAGTAGATCTGCAACTTTGTTACTGTCCCTTTTGACATGAATAAAATTTATTGCTCTCTTGTCTTTTATCTAGTTCTCTATTAGTTCAAGCCTGGCCATTAATCTCCAGCGTTTGGCAACTCTTGAAGCAGTGCTTCCTTATTGGATTTGAGTAACCATATTGATTAGAATTTGGGAGTCCCCCTCTATAATGATGGGATGAAAATTATGTTGGTGAGCTAGGTTCATACCTTGCCATAAGCCTTCCAGTTCTGCAGAATTGTTCATATCCCATCCAATGGAGCCAAAATACAGTAACAAGGGTTGGCTCGCATGGTTTCTGATTATGCCTCCATATCCTGCTTTGCCTAGGTTGCCCTTGGAGGCACCGTCGAAATTTAACTTAATCACATTTTGTGGGGGGTGTATCCAATGTGAGAGCTGCTTGGTTATAATGCTAGGTCTATTGGGGTCCAATTGTGCTTGCTGGAGCTGGAGGTTCCAATTAGCCCATATGCTTAGTTCTTGAGGCTGGGTAGGAAAGTCCTCAGCATTCCATTGGTGTAGTGCAAGAGTTTCCTTGATATTTTGACATAAGTTGGTCCATATGATTTCTAAGGAAGTTCTTTGATTTTTGAAAATTCGCTTGTTTCTTTCCTTCCAAATTGTCCAGAGGAGGCCTAGTAGAATTGTCCATAGCTTGTTGAGAACTTTGCTGTTGTAGGGCTCTGGAGTCCAATTGCGAATGGTGCCTTTTATATCTCCTAGAAGTCCACAAGGTCGTTGACATCTGAAAGTGAGCTTTTCTCAGAGTTGATTGGCCATGTGGCAGGAGTCCACGAGGTGCTGAATAGTTTCTTCATTGTTTTGACAGTTGGGACATTAGGATGGCCCTTGAAATCCTCTTTTCACTAAGTTGTCCCAAGTGAGAATTCTTTGATGATAGAGCAACCAGATGAAAGTGGAAACTTTTGGCCAGATCCCTGCAGTCCATATACGATTCCAAGCAGGATCTGTTGGTTCCTGTGTTTGGAACAATAGCTGGTATGCTTCTTTAGTGGTGTATATTCCTTTCGGTGTATATCCCCATCGGAGTACATCATTTCCAGTATTGAATCTGATTCTTCTACGGGTGAGCTCTTTGTGTAACTCCGTGTTATAAGCTTCCGTTTCTTGCTGTGTTATTTGCCTGAAAGGTTTCCATTTCTTGAAGCCCTGTATGGTGCTGAGAGTCCAGAATTGTGCTACATTGTCCTCATTGTTAATATTGTTTCCATCATGATTTGTGCAGGGTAAGAGTTTTGCAATTTTGGGTCACTGTTGCCATGAATCTGTCCAGAAGCGGGTCGTTCTCCCGTCCCTTATCTCCCAAAAGCTATGCTGATGGATGATCTCTCTGTGTTGCTTGGCCGCGTTCCAAATTAAGGATCTTATGATCGTGGTAGTTATCCTTATTAGCTCTTGTTGCGGTCGATTGCTTGCATACTTTGCAGTCCATAGTTGTGCCCATGGCTTCTGTGGGCAGGATACCCATTGCCACTAAATCCGTGCTCCCATCAAAGTATTGATATGTTGCGGATCACGTAAGCCTAGACCCCCTTGCTTTTTAGGCTTGCAAACTTTTTTCCCATTTTACTAATGCCCATTTTCTGTTTTGTCTTGTGGAACCCCATAAGAAATTGCGTTGCAAAATCTTGATTCTCTTTAACACCCATTTCGGTGCAGCAAGAACTGAGAAGAGATAGAGGGGCATAGTTTGTAGGACTGCCTTTATTAGGACTAATCTGATTGCCATGTTGAGGGTTCTGTGTGTCCAAGGCATGAGCCTACTTTCCATTTTCTCAATGAGTTGATGCCAGGACGCATGCTTTAAGGTTGAATCTATAAGAGGGGCACCTAAATACTGAGACAGAAGCTTGGCTTGAGAGAATCCAATGATTCGAGCAATGATTCTTTGAGTGGCAATAGGAGTATGGAAGAAATAAATTTGAGATTTGGCAGTATTTATGGTAGTGCTAGAGGCTTTTGAGAATGTATCTAAAAGAGCTTTATAGGTTCGGGCCTCACTTACAGAAGGATGACCAAAGAGCATATTGTCATCAACAAATTGCTGATGAGTAATTGTAGGGTTCCATGAACAGAGAGTCCTCTAAGATCATGAGAATGAACAACATGCTTTATAAGACTACCCATACCCTCAACGATAATGATAAATAGGAAAGGGGATAGAGGGTCACCTTGACGGATTCCTCTGGAAGGGGAGTAGGGTTTAGAGGGGATCCCATTGATAAGAACAGAACAAAGTGGGGAGGAAATAATGGTCATAAGCCATCTAACCCAGGTCGGTCTAATTCCAAAGGCTGTCAGCATCTGTTTTATGTAGGTCCAGCTGAGTTTATCAAAGGCTTTGGATAGGTCGATTTTGAAAAGCATACTTGCCTGTTTGTTTTTCTTTAAGGAATGGATGGTTTCATGAGTTAGTATAATACCATCCAAAATTTGATGCCTTTCGACATAACCAGATTGCTCTGGTGAAATGAGAAGAGGGAGGAGCGGTTTGAGGCGATTGGCTATGACTTTCGAGATAATTTTATAGATGACATTGCAGAGTGCAATGGGCTTGAACTTCTCCGGAGTGCTTGGCTGCGCTTCTTTGGGAATAAGAGCGATGAAAGTCGCATTGAGCGAAGGAAGAAGCCAATGCATGACTCTTGATTCTTCGACCACATTCCAGACATCTTCTTTGATTAAGTCCCAAAAGTGATGGTATAAGTTAGAAGTGAAACCATCAGGTCCTGGCGCTTTCCCAACTTTCAATTGATTTGATTCCTCTTCGACCTCCATACGGGTGACTGGTCTTAGCAGTAGCTGATTATGCTCCTCTGTTATGAGTTTAGGAATACGCTGAAGTATCTCATTGATGGCAAGCTGTCTGTCTATGGGCGGCTCTTGATGAACAGTTTTGAAGTGATTGGTGAGCTCTTTCTCTATATCTTCCTGTTTCTCCATTTTGTCTCCTTGTGAGTTTTGAATGTGTGAGATTGTATTATTCGTTCTTCTTTGTATAGTTGTGCGATGAAAAAATTTGGTGTTTCGTTCCCCTTCTTTTAGCCATCTAATTCTTGACTTTTGTCTCCAAAGTAGTTCCTATTGTCTGCTTCTTTCATCTAATTGCGTTAGTAGGATTTGTTCCTGTCTGGCGTGTTCCTCCGTCTGCCCTCTATGATGATCTTCTGCTGTAGCTCTTTCATGCTCTGCTCAAGAACTTTTTGCTCTTGAAAGATGTTGCCAAATGTGGTGTAATTCCAGGTTTTGATTTGCTTTTTTATGTTGCTTCAGTCTTTGTTGGAATTGGTACATGAGTGAGCCTCCATTGGGAAGGAAACTTTCCCACGCTGATTTGAGCACTGTTTTGAACTCAGGGTGGGTAAGCTAGAAAGCTTAAAATTTGAATGTCTTCTGTTAGATTTTCCGGGATTTTTCCATTGCAAAGAAATGGGCCAATGGTCTGAGCTAGCTAAGGGTAGGATAGAGGCGCTTATATCACCACCTAGATGAACAAAATTGTCCGCGATTAGAAATCTATCCAACTGAGAAGAGATTTGCTGTGAGCCGGCTCTTTTGTTGTTCCATGTGTAGGTGCCGTTATCAAACAGTAAGTCTATTAGACCATTGTGTTGAATATAATCTTTGAAGTTATTGCTTTCATTGTCCAGCTTTCTTCTGCCTCCCCGTTTTTCCTCTAGCTGTGTGATCATATTGAAGTCTCCTCCCGTGATCCATAGTGGATAAGTTCTTGGAGCATTAAGAATCTCCAATGTTTCTAACAGCTTGGTTTTTTGCATGCCTTCCTGAGGGAAGTATACATTGGTTAAATGGCCATGTATGTTGGTGCCGATCAGGTGGAACATTGCTTGGATGAAATGATGTGAGGCATGGAAATTTGTTAAGGAAATATGCTGAGTGTTCAATGCTATGGCTAATCCTCTCAAGGCACCTGTTGCGTCTACTGTTACAGTTTGACAGCCTGCCTAGGCTTTGGATAATATGGATGCTAATGTGCTGGTACTACATTTTGTTTCCTGCATGAATACAATGTATGGTTGTTCTTGCTGAATCATGTTCTTTAACATTCTGTACTTCCTGGGACCATTAAGTCCTCTTACATTCCATGAGATGAGCTTCATGGTTGACTAGTAGGTAGAGATCGGTAGTATTTGGTCAACTTGGAGCACCTTCCAGACTCCACTAGCATTTCCCCAATTAATATGGTACGTTGTAGATCAATTTCCCTGTACTTTTATTTTTCTACATCATCTGTTGGTTTCTAAACTTTCCCTTGAACAAATTCTAATACTTTATGGTTTGCAAGGATGAGATCCATCCTTTTTTTCCATGCTCTATAGTTAGTTGCGCCTTCTAACTTTTTTTCTGACTTCATTGGGGTTGCCATAGACTTTATAATGTTTTCCTTACTAGATAATATTTCTTCCTCTTCTTATATGATCCTTCTCTTTGACCCTTTTAATATATCTTCAAGTTGCCTTTTCCTTTCTTCCTTTACCTTAGCTCTGATACCATGTTAGAAAATCGGAAAGGCAAAAAGGTTTTCTTGTCTTGACAATTACTTTTGATATGCTTATGTTCTTATTTACTTTCTTTATATTTTTCTTTTATCTTCTTCTCTTCAAACAATCATCAAAATAAAAACATGAAGATCAAGGACGTCGAAAATAGGCACTTAGCTAGGGCTAAAACTGCTATATAGGGGAAAACCCAGTGAAACTATTCCAGTAGCAGATTCAAATCAAACTTGAGACAATCCAAGACCTTAGACTAGACCAAAAGACCTTACTCCTCCACCAAGTCAACCTTCCAAGATGATGAACCAAACACAAAAGTCAACACTGCTTCAATCTAGCTTCAAGTCAGAATTTCAGCCCTACTGTAGCCTTGCAATTTCGGCTCTCCCGCAGCTTCAATTTCTTCGCACGTGTGAGATAGAAGCAAGATAAAATGGTTTTCTTCCTTCGTTAGGATTTCTCCTTTTCTTGCCTTTTGCGCACTTGAGTATGTGTGTTCCAAATGGGGTCGAGTAGCTGCCTATTTATAGTTGTTTTTGGCTCCTGTTTGAGGCCAACTTGATGGAGGAGGCCTAAATGACTCAATTTACATCAAAATAAATTTCTTTCTTGATAAACAAAGCCCAAGAAGGGTCTATTACATGATGACATGGACAAGGACTCTTGACATAAACCCTAGAAGTCTAGAAGGGAGGCTTTGACCTATTAATCATTGACCCAAGCATGAAACCCATGCTTTAATAAGTCAATTTCTATTACAATAAAATTTCCTTTTCTTTCTTTTGACAATTACATTACATTATGAATCGAGTATAATTATGAAGACCGACACTAGATAAGAGGGCTTTCATTTGTGCCCTAGTTCAGTGAGTTGCAGGAGGTCGAATTTAGTGATAAGAGGGCAACCTCCAAGCCCTAAGTCGTGTCATCTTCGAAGCAATAGAGAGGTAAGAAGTGGGCAGTGTTGAAGTCCCTAAGAGCTGGTGTCTTTGGTGCAATAAAGAGTAGCTAGTGGGCAAATTTGGTTGGGCCAAAGTTCAGTGACATTGGAGGAGCCATGATCATTGATAGTGGCAAATTGTTTAGCTAGAGATGCATGCTATCTGAGGGAGCAAAAGTTGCGTGATCAGCAAAAGAGAAGGCAAAGTACTCGCTAGATGTGTTCAAGGCACGTGGACTGAAAGGGTTGTGAAAGCACTACATCACCAAGTAGGTCAAGTGTACTTTGTTTAGAGTAGATTGGTCGTCATAGTTGTTGATACCAAGCCCTAGTTTTTGTCTTGTATCATGGCTGATTGCAAGGGCCTTGATCCCTGGTATGGGTGCCCTAAGTTTGTTGTATTAAAGATTTGTAATATAACGAGTGTTGGGTTAAAATTTCTCTTGTGTACTAGTTGATTCACTGCTATGTATTTTCCGCTGTGCAAAGTAGAAGTGTTGTGGCTTTTGAGTGCGTCTGTGATTGTGATCTTAGAATCAAACTAGATTCTTGAGTGTCGTGGAAAAATCAACATGGTATCAGAGCTACTTTCAAGGGCCAGTGAATCAGAGCGTGCACAATGTACAACTCAGGAGGATGTTGTTTCCATTGTTGTTGAGGGACTAATAACAATTGTGAAATTGTCGATGGGTCTACGATATGAGGATAGGTTGGATGGATTGTCTAACTATAGTCTATGGAAGGAAAGGATCAAGTTGGTCTTGATGGTGAACAAGATCTATCATTTTGCTGACAAAGATATCAAGAAGCCAACTGACGCTCAGGAGTTGGAAGTGTATGAGGAGTTGAATACGAAGGCAAAGTTGATCATCCTAGATGGTGTCAAAGATCTTTTGATACCACATCTGTCTAGAAAGAGCTCTGCCCATGAGATGTGGAAAGCACTTCAGGATCTGTTATAGAATAAGAACGAGAATTGACTGTTGGTATTGAAAGATAAGTTGAAGAGCACTAGGATGTTGGATGGTGAAGGAGTGGCCCCATATCTGACGAGACTTTTTCAAATTCGAGATGAGCTTGCTGGCATCAATGAAACTGTTATTGATTTTGAGATGGTGAGGATTGCTTTGAAAGGGTTTACCGAGGAATGGAAGCTCTTCATCAAAGGGATTGTCACTTGAGAGAAGTTGCCAGACTAGAATAGGTTTTGGAATGACTTCATTTAGGAGGTACTGCCAGACGAGGAGCTTCATAAGAAGAAGAAGACTCTTGATGGTAACGCAACTCTTGCAGGAAGAATGAAGGGAAAGGCTGAGAAGGACTTGAGCAAGCTGAAGTGTTTCAGTTGTGGCGAATATGGTCATTATTCGATGAAGTGTTTGAAGAAGAAGAAGGGAGATAATAAGAACAAGAAGGGGAAGGAGATAACAAGTGTCACTAATTCTTCTGAGCTGGATGACCTCTTGAGAAGGTTGGCGGACGAGGATTTTGCCATAGTTTCTTGTTTCTCCGAGAGTACCGTCAATGAGACTGCATGGTACGTGGACAATGGCGTGGCGAAATATGCGATAGGTTCGCGTGATGTGTTTGAGACTCCAATTGAATGGGACTTGAAGTTACGCATGATGGTGGGTGACAAGAGCCAGAAAGAGATCAAAGGATCAGGTGTTGTGCCATTTAGGATGGATTTAGGTCGGTTGTTGTGAGTTCAATATGTATTGGTTGTACTGAAGCTTAGATACAACGTGTTGTTTGTCTCACTGATCGAGTAATAGGGGTTTGAGATGATTTTCTAGGATGGGAAAGCATGACTCAGTCTAGAGGCTCTACCTCTGTTGAAGTTGTCACTGGAGTTAGGGAGCATGGTCTATACTGGTTGACGGCGAAGCCTATAGATCATGAGCAAAAGTAGGTGTAGGTTCTTGAGACTCAGCTAGAGCCAAGTTATAGCGGGGGTATGCAGGTTCAGAGGGAGAATCTGTAACCCAAGAAGAGCATGTGGTTAGTGGGGAGTAAGGGGACTTCTATAGCTGTCAAAAAGGAACCGTGGGATGTTATGAAGGCCTCTCAAGATAGGAAGAGGAAGTAGGAGGCTTCTAGTGGTAGAGATACTACTGACAAAACAAGAGTGGTTCATTCTACAGGGTATGCTGTAGTGGTCAATGCCAGGTTTTTGGGCTAGTCTTGCCAGCTCTGAAATTGGATTCGTCCATTTTTGCTGAAGTGTCTGAATCTTACGAATCGGACACGATTCGAGGGAATTTAAATCCCAAAAACGGGACACGACGTGTCCTAACGGGACACGATCGAATCCCAGTGGTGTCCCGTTAGGACACATTGTGTTCTGATTTTGGGATTTGAATCCCGTAAAAGTGAAACCCACAGGCTTTAAAACAACACATTTCTTTCTATTTTTTACCATTTTTCTCATTCCTTTTTGCAAACAATGAGCTGTGGGTTTGCTGCTAGTAGTTTGGAGCAAGGAGCTAAGGGTTTGGAGCGATCATCAAGGAGATTCAAGCATTAGGTAAGTGCATTTTATCTCTATTTTTTTGCATTTCTATTACAACAGTTTGCATATGCATTTATTTTACAAATTTGAGCATGTTTTGTTTATTTTTTTTACAATATTCATGGCTCAATCAAGGGCAGTAGGTAGGGGGCAAAGGAAGGGGATGAATGCCCCCATTGGAGATGGCCCTCCTCCCCCAGTATCATCAGAGTCTGTTGCAAGTATTGTTGAGGGAAGACTTCTTCCTAAAGACAACATTGAGAAATATCCCTTGTGGAAATATGTCACAAGAGAGGATGGGCCAAGCACCAAGGGGAAGGGAGGAGACAATGTGCATTGGAGATGCAACTTTTGCCACAATACTTTCACAAGCACATATTATTGTGTGAAAAGCCATTTGTTGGTTTTACCAGGTTGTGGAGTTGGAGCTTGTAAAACTATTTCTTTACAAAAGAGGAAAGAAATGGAAAAATAGTTCACTGTTGGTATGGCAAATGTGGCTGCAAAATCAAGAAAAACCAAGAATGATGACCCCCTTCCATTTTTTGAGGAAAGGCACCACCAAATTTCCATTTGAGAGTTCTATTGGGGGACAAGCAACGAAAAGAAAGGCAATTTCACTTGGTCCAATGGACAAGAATTTTCAAAAAGAGAAACGGGAAGAGCTTGATCTCACCATTGCCTTCTTTTTCTGTCAAAACTTAATATCCTTTAATGTTGCATGCTCACCTCTATTTATTGAGATATGTCGAGCTTTAACTCACGGGTCTCCATCATGGTATGTGCCTCCTGGTTCAGAGAAGCTTAGAACCACATTGTTGACGAAGGCAAAAAAAGAGGTGCAAAAAATGCTTGAGCCTATTAAAGCATCATGGCCAACATCTGGGGTTAGCATTGTTTCTGATGGATGGATAGATCCAGCATGACACCCACTCATCAACTTCATGGTGTCTTCCTTGAATGGTCCAGTTTTCTTGAAAGCAATGGATACATTTGGAGAATACAAGGATCCACAATATATGGGTGAGTTATTTATTAAAGTTATTGAAGATGTAGGTGTTGATTCTTGTGTGCAAATCCTTACAAATAATGCACTTGTTTGCAAGGCTGCCGACATGATTGTGGAAGTTAAATATCCACAAGTGTTTTGGACACCTTGCATTGTTCATTCATTGAACTTAGCACTGAAATCCATTGCTTCTGATGTGCTTTGGATTGGTAACATTATTGAGGATGCACGACATATCCGTAACTTTGTGCAAAATCATACAA
>APFE031291182.1:57317-99906 GCA_000404065.3 Pinus taeda
TATATATATTTTATTAAAATAATATATAACGAATCCTACATGTCCTGTTCCGGGGGGTCAACGTGTCCGAATCCGACACTCGAATCCTCGTGTCAGGTTACTTAGCTTGCCAGTGAGGATGATGACAAGATACTTCTGAGTGGTGGAAGTACCACCCTCACTAAGAGGGATTGTTGATTTATGTAGCTTGGGAGGTACTCCCACACCCTAGGGTATAGGGTTTGGGAGAAGTTTGATCCACATGGGCTTTGTGGGTGAAGTACTCAAGCAATGAGTTTTGCACCCAAAGTTGTGGGTACGAAACCAAGAGGAGTTTTGATGGTTTGACCATAGTTGCAAGTGGCGCACCCTTAAAGGAGCTAAGGAGACCTAAGGCAACCATGGGAGTCCTTGATCAATTCAAGAAAATAATTTTTATTTATTTATATGAGACGGGTTAATTTTGAAATGTTCAAGTTGGCTTGGCTTGAAAGGTACCCTTTGGAGGGCTAGTTGTTGCACCAAGAGAAGATATAAATCAGTGTTTTAAAAGCCGGTCGGCTCGGAACCGACTAGGCCGAGTTGGTCCGAGCCGGTAACAAAATTTGCGACTCGGTTGTCGAATTGGTTCGGTCAGCCGAGTTAAGACTGACCTGGCCGACTCGGCCGGGTCAGTGTTAACTCGGTCGACTCAACCGAGTCTGTATCAACTCGGCCGGGTCACTTCATGCGGCCAGTAAACCCCAAAAACACAATTTTTTTTATATTTTTATGTTTTTTCTGAGTGTGGAGGACTCCAAATGGTTTTATTAATTGGAATTTTGGTCTTTGGGGTCCATTCCCCTCTCCTAGTATTGATATGCTATTCAAATTTCATGGTAATGTTAAATTCTAAAAGTAAAAGTGACATTCTCCTTAATCTTCATTTTCATCCTTTTACTTAAATTTTTAACATTACCATGAAATGACTCAGGATGTTTGAAAGTGGTTCCGGCCTCATTGGATTTCATATGGAGAAAGTAGAGTTTTAGATTTCATTCAAAATCCGGCAGACTTATCAGTTTTTTAGGATTTTAGGATTGGGGGATTGCAATGTTTCCATTGAATTTTGTCATGTATTAGAATTTAGGGTATGGAACTCGTATTTAATCAAGAGCACCAATCCCTCTATGTACCTTGATGTTAGTGACATTGGTTGTCGAACTCCTCCGAGATTCGCTCCCAAATCGGGAGCTTCTGAAATTGTCGCTCCCGCTCCCGTTTTCGCTCTCGCTCCTGACTTTCGCTGCCGCTTGCAAGTAACACTGAACCAGTGGATGTTGGCAACTCTAGCAGTAGCCAGTAGTACTGGTCACAGACTTTTGTTGTAGAGGCCATTTATAGCCTCCTTGGTTATGTGTTTTTGTTTTGATCTTTATATCGTCATCGTGTATGTATTGGACAGTGCACTGGGTGCCATTTTGATCTAATGGATATATTCATGAGCCTACTTTGATCATATGTTGTCTTCTATCTATATTCTAATGCTGTGTGTTTGGAAACATGAATGAAAATCTTTAAAATTATGTGTTTTTATAAAAAATAAATATTTAATGTACTTTTTACAACGATCGAGTCATTGAAATCGAGTCGGCTGAGTCGATACCGAGTCCGCGTCGGAGTCGGAGTCGACCCTCGGCCCAGTCGGAGTTTTAAAACATTGATATAAATAAGAGTGAGAGAGGCTCATTTGATCACACACATCACGAGTGCAACACATCATTGCTGAAAGACTTATGAGGTAGTCGCAACCTATAGGAGCACATCTAAGTGAAGGAAGGATGAATTGTTTGGCATCTCTTTTTGTCTTTGGAGAGGTCGAATTCAGACAGATGTTGGTCGTGTTGAAGAAAGTGTAACTAGGTTCGGTCTTCATGACATTGTAATTATGATTTTTAAGAAAATGAATTTATCATTATGCCTTGCTGCATGGGTTTCATGATAAAGATGTTTATTTTATAGATGGCTCCCATTGAGAGCCTTAGGATTTCCTATTAAAGAGTCAAAGTCATGAAGAGCTCTTCTCGAGCATTTATGTAATGTATATGAGTCGACCTAGAGACTAGATCAACCCTCCAAGACAAGCACAAATCCTCTTGAATAAGGCAACAAGAAAAACGATGAGAAATGTAGCCATGTCGGCCTCAAATTTAATTCAATAACTAAAGGACAATCATGTCGGCTCAATAAAAGGACATAACGTTTCACACTCTCATGTCGGCTTGAGTACATGGACATACAACTATATATACACAACGAAAGTCACCACAGGAAGCACAAAAACTCGGACTTCTCTGAAACTTCGAATGATGACAGAGGCACAGAACTTCGGAAGGGTACAAGAGGTACGTGAATCTCGGATCAAGGCAACTGTTCAATACTTCGGATGGAGAGGTATCACTATGGCTTTCGGATGGGTAAGACAATGAGGTATTCTCTGCATAATAGTGACTAGGTGCTAAAAGAACACAATCTCCTTCTCAGTGAAAATCCCAGTGCTGTCACAGGAATCCTACAATACCACACACAGTTTTGGCATAATTAAGATGGAAGGATCTCATAGTGACACACTATCTCAGCATACATTAAAGTGCAGTCATAATCCTATGACAGTTATGATATTGTTCTTGATGAAGACATAGTCACAAAGGTTATGATCTCGGTGAAGAAACAACTATGATGAGACTATCATGATATCGATGGATCTACATGCAACTCTCCTATACATATCTCAATATGAAGATCTCGTTGATAAAGACATTGGTGATGGTGCAACAATGATGATGATCTCAACAATGTTAAAGAAGAGGATTGGTGTCTTGGTCTTGGAGGTCAAGGGTCATGGTCTTGGTATTCGTCGATTGGAATCTATATAAGAAGAATTTTGTGTAGGTTTTCTACTCCAAGAGGGAGAGGTTTTGGCCCTAGCAGAAAGCCAACATTGTGTGTTCTTGTCTCTTTGTTTTTGGTAGTTATTTGATGAACTGAGAAGACACACTCTAATAATAATAAGTGAAGATTGTGCTAAGAAGTAAATTTAAATAACTCTCAAATAAATATCATGCAATAAGAATCTCATTATCTGCATGTGCCCTAGATTCTTCAACAGGCCGTGTGGGAGAGGTGATTTATGTGCATATGTTTGGTGGCAATTTCTTTGTGTATAGGCCGAATTATATCTCTGTTTGTTGCAGGATGGCAGAGCCCTAGCTAGGGACAAAATTGAGGTTGTTTTACCTTAGAACATATCACAAAGGGCTGAGTTATCTTGTGGGACAATACAGGATATAGGGGATGGAAGGAAGGGAATTGTGTAGGTATTTGAGGTTAGGTCACAGGAATTAGGGGTGATGTGGTCGTTACAGGAAGCCCTACTAGAAGGTCGAAACCTCAGAAGAATTGTGTGCACAGGGCCGAGTCGTTGAGGGCAGAAAGAAGTCGTCCCACAGAAGTATGCATGTCTTTCCATGTTGCTGTTTTTCAAGGTGATGTAGGTCTAGTTTGGACAAGTGTATAACATCTTGTGAGCAATGATTGGAGGGTTGTTAACCTGTTAGAGAGTTTCTTGTTGTGCCCTAGTATAGTGGACAAGGGCAAGCTTGTCACCGTGAAGAGGGCAGACGTGTTGGGCTCTAGTTCGTTGACCTCAAGGGTGGAAGATTGATGATAAGAGGGTTGTCATTTGTGCCCTAGTTTAGTGAGTTGCAGGAGGTCAACTTCAGTGATAAGAGGGCAACCTCCAAGCCCTAAGTCGTGTCATCTTTGGAGTAGCAGAGGCAAGAAGTGAGTAGTGGTGAGGTCCGTAAGAGCTGGTGTCTTTGGTGGACTAAAGGGAAACTAGTGGGCATATTTGATTGGGCCAAAGTTCAGTGACATTGGAGGAGCTGTGATCATTGATACTAGCAGATTGTTGAGCTAGAGATGCACGTTATCTGAGGGAGCAACAAGAGAGGAGGCAAAGTACTCCCCATATGTGTTCAAGGTACATGGACTGAAAGGGTTGTGGAAGCACTACATCAGCAAGTAGGTCAAGTGTACTTTGTTCAGGGTAGATTGGTCAACATAGTTGTTGATATCAAGCCCTAATTGCTGTCTTGTATGAGGGGTGATTGTGAGGGCCATGATCCCTTGTACAGGGGCCCCAAGTTTGTTGCATTAAAGATTTGTAATATAACAAGTGTTGGGTTAAGATTTGTCTTGTTTACTAGTTGATTCACTGTTGTGTATTTTCCACTATGCAAAATAGAAGTGTTGTGGCATTTGAGTGTGTTTGTGATTGTGATCTTAGACTCGAACCAGATTCTTGAGTGCCATGGAAAAATCAACACTATAACCCATTTTTCCAGCTATGCCCTTGTTTCCATGGTTGTTATACGGCTCAAATGAACTGTATATCCTTCCTCAGTTGCGTACTCCTTTCCTCCACTTACAAGAATTATTTTGGCAAAAGAATAATGGAATCTCAATGAATGAGGTCAAATGGGCCTCTTAGCTTAATTTGTAACAAACAAGGTTCTGTTTCGCTCTGATACCAATGTGCAATATCCCCAATTTTCCTAAGCCACTTATATTATACTTTTTGACAATTTTGGACTTAGCAATAATTCTGGTTATTTTGACTTAGGAGAGGGAGAAAAGCGAATTCTTGGTGGGTTGTGAGGACCACACACAAAAGGAATACACACTTCCTTAGTAAAATGCACTTGTGGAGAGAAGGAAGGAGAAGTAAGGCATACTAGTGGAGAATGGGACCCACGAGGAAAAGAAGAGGGCAGCAAGCATAAATAGAAGAGGATGGGCCATCATTTGGGAGCTTTTCAATTTGAAAATTGTACTACTATTTGCTTGAGCTGTTGAGCCAAGTCAACATTGTGTTGTTCAACACACGAGGTTTTGGAGGAGAAATCTCAACTCCTTCGGTGGACTTTGAGTGCCACCCTATAGGAGCCTTTGCTTTATCATGGAGCTATCCGAGGAGGATTCTCCAGTGAAATTTGAACTATTCAAGAGCAATTTAGGCGCAAAAAAGGACCACACACTCTTGTGGGGAGTGAGCTTCATGATAATGTTGGTTCTGGGGATCTAAAGGCATAATCTCTTGGGACCTAACAACGTTTTTGCAATGGTTTGAGGGGTTGGATGAGTGGATTACAATGTACATACATGCCAAATTTCTTCTTCTTGGGCCAGTGTAGAAGTGGTTTGACTGGGCCTGCGCAGTCGTCAAAGGAGCACCTTGGTTGTGGGGACTTGAGCCGGAGTTGGGGTTTAGGATTTACAAGGGGTCATAAGGATAATTCTTGGAGGAGTTATTGGTTAATTTTGGAGGGCTTTGGCATCTGTTTCTCACGCAATATGGATTTACCCAACTGTAGAGTGTGCTCACACAAATTGGGGGTAATTTCAGAAGGTTGGAACGAGGCCCAACCCTTTCTGGGTTTGTTGAGGAGAGGTCAAGATTAATTTATTAATTTCGCAGAATTTTCTGAGCACTCCCTAGGTCAGAATTCCAAGTTGCATTCAACATTCAACAACAAAAAATGTTGGAGGAGGGTAGAGTTTATGCTAAGATCATTTCCACCACTCGGGTTTGCGAGATATTTCTGGGTTTTGTTGCGCTGGTGGAGTAGTACCTATGGCTAATTTCTCATAATTTTTGGAGCAGTTTAGAAGGCTAAATCAACAGTTCCTTTCTAATGGCAGCAACAATTTACATAATTTTTGGAGCAGTTTGGAAGGCTAAATCAATAGTTCCTTTCTAATGGCAACAATAGTTTTTTGGGTGGACACAAATTTGATAGTAGAGCCATTTCCAACATTTGGGTTTCATCATATTCACCTGGGTTGTTTCCTTGCTTGTTGTAGCAAGCCCAGGTTCTTATGTTCCTACTCATTGTACTCCCTTTGGTAAACATAATAAAAAAAAGCTTAGTGTTTTAGGTGTTATTTCTGTTGTAATTTGGTATTTCCGCAAGTGTGTGCAACTTTATATTGCATGTTTATGATTTCACTACTGTTATCACTTAATATTTCCATTAGGAATATTACAATGGTATCAGAGCCTTGATCTTGGCCCAACTGTGGGTAGCTAGCAAGATCATGGAAGATTTGGGCATGTATGCATAGTGACGAGTGAAACCGTAGACAAACCCATGGCTTAAGGAAGATTCAATATGCAGGAATTCTGGGATGGAATCTGCTGGGACGATGAGAGGTTGGCCTAGTTGAGGAGCGTGACAAACCAGATCCATCCTCATCCTTACAACAAAGACACTAGAGGTGCACAGGTCGTGGGGGTGCAACCATTTATACCATGTGGGGATAGTCGTCAAGATCAGGGCACACAATACTATGAGGAGCATGTAGATCTACCTAGTGTGACACTGGAGTCACCATTGTTGGAGATTCCTTTGATAGATCTTGCTGACACCTTGGCAGGGAGCGTAGAGAATACACCAGTAGTGCCATCCATTGTTGAGGTGTCCGGGGTCGTGTCCAAGTTTTTGGGTGATAGCAGCACGTGGCAGATGGGTGGGGTGCCAGGAAACGTATCCACCATTGATGAGGTGCTATGAGGTATAGTGGTATTAGATGATGGCCGCCCACAACAGTTTCATCAATTTCAGGCCGACATTCTAGCATTGAAAAGGAAGGCTACATTAGTGAAGTCAGGCCAGTCTGCAGCAAAAACGAGGAGTTGGAGGGCATGAAAGCGATTTGTGCCGAGTCAACGACCAAACTAACTCACGTTAGGGAACAATTGGATTCCCTAATGGTACAACTAGAGTGCACATTGGAGCATCAGAGAAACCCTCTTCAGGCATACATAAATGGGATTAGCAACACTGTTAGGTTACCTTTTCCCATTGGAGAGATAGAGGGGCAAAGCTACCTAGTTAGATTTCATGTGGTGACCAGAACAGCGTGATGAGACGACCTGAGTTGCATAGGCTGCAACATTCACATGTTGGGGTTGTTGCGCGTGCGGGTACACGTACATTCGATCCCGCCCTTGGGGTTGGATGGCGAGAAATTTTGAGTTGGTACCTAGTGGAGTGGCTTGGGCTCATGGAGATGGTCATAGTGCAGAGTGAAGCTCAGTGGGAGCTCTTAGACACCGGGGGACTAGAGGCCCAAGTTGGCATTGGGATCTAGGTGGGGCTTCTTAACCGATATCAGACATGCGGGATGGCTATGTCATTGATGAGGTAGTCTACCTAGTGTCTGAGCGCATACCTTCCTTGGGGGAGTTCCAGTCGGTGCTAGTGGCCAGGCTATTTGTGAGCGGACTCCATGGGTTGTTATGGCATGTTGGTTGTGCACGGGGTCGCTGGATGATTAGCATTCCCTGGTAGGATTTGGTTGGAGGAGGTGGCATGGGTAGGCCATTGGACTGGGCATTGTATGGAGATGATGTTCTCCCATTGAGGTATTGGGCACAGGAGTCGCCAAGGATTGACACAATAGAGATATCCCCTCTAGCAGGTGTGGAGTTAGGCCACTCAGGTCTACCAGGATGGATGAGGAGATATGACGCGTGTCATGTTGGGTTCACTAGCAGAGTGGCGGATACTTTGGCACATGCGGGATACCACATGTTATATGGTGGTACAACAATAGGCAATGGTACACAAGATTGCATAGAGTTATATCGTAGAGTCCAGTGTTATGTAGAGGGATGCAGACTGGTGCGTACAAACCCAATTTTAGGCCATAGCATCTAGTGGTGTGCAGGGATGTGCAACGAGGAGCATTGGCCTAGAGAGGAGGATGAAGATGCATGGTGGTGTGCCGTCGCATGTCGGTTTACACTGTGGAGTAGGAGTGACTCGCATCGCATTGAGTACCAGTGGGGAGTGTCAGGTACAATGACACAGGTAGGGGCACGAGATGATATAGGATAGGACAACAATAGTAGGGGGTATCCAACGGTGTACAAGGGTAGGCTGTGATAGATAGTGGCATGTCGAGGAGTACAGAGATGCTTAGTGTTACGTAGAGGCGTTGTGCGGCACAACAGGGTCTTGGAGTGTTGCCTCCAGGGAGACTGATGGACGAAGACACATGGCATACCTTTGGGCATAGTCCACCTAGGGTCAATAGGGCTGCAGATGAGCGATACTTGATGGTATCCATGGTGACTCACACGCATATCCTTCTTCTACATCACTTATAGGCACAAACAATTTGGCTATTGTCCTTTGACACTCTCGGCACGAGCAGCAGGGGACGGGGAGCTCACCCGAGATATATGGATGACACTCTGTGCACTAGGGGAGAGACTTCTCAGCGGTGGCATTGGGTTGGTGTGCGAGTTGACAACCACAGGTTGGGGGATGAGGTGATCATCTGCAGGGGTGACATATCGTTCATCATTGAGCCTACGCCTGGGGAGTTGGTCACGGGGGAGACATGTGTCACTCTTTCCACAAGGCATGTCTGGACCATGCATGAGTAGAGGGTACTGTGTACGACTGTGGCAATTTTCCAGTATGTATCTGGGCTTCAAGCATTGTATTGGCACATTATCAAGAGGGCAGATGATAGACCCAGTGGTGATGGTTGGTAGGCGTAGGATGGATACGCATACACTGAGTCGATTACGAGTATCAGATACCCACTTATTGGCTGCATTCAGGGGGTAGCTATTTGGCACATGTGGCTTCCATCGATCATCATTACTACGTAGTAGGAGGCATAGGGCAATTTCACTCGCGTCAGATTAGTTCATGATATATGGGGCCTAGGGACAAGATACAGATGGATTCCAACAGTTGTTAGAGCTATGCCTGGCAAGTCTGGCTAGGGGATCCAGGGATTCAGTTGGTTGACAATCCACTTCATTCCGTGAGGTTTAGGACCATAGTAGAGGGTGATCTAGCTCACTTTGGGGTTGACACATGGGGATTGCTGATGCCTCCATTGTTTGGCGAGGCAGGGTTTTCCAGGTGCAGCTCATGACTGGGATTAGCGATGAGTTGGTAGATATTTGACATCATAGTGATCCCTGGGCAAGATGAGCTTGGCCTTCGTCGATATTTCGCCACTAGGTTTCAGGGGAGTTGGATGTAGTGTGCATACGATGGGCAGTAGACATGGCATTTTTTTGAGACGAGCATTGCAGTACTAGACAACTCAACGACCTTTAGGGGTGTTCTGGCTGCTACAGGGGGAGATCATCCAGATCTTCCATTGGGATTTTGTGACTTACTGATGGCATGGGGGACCTCATCAGCATGGCAGGTTGGTAACCAGGAGGATATCGGGGGAAGCTCATGTGGCAGAGACTTCCTCCCCACAGGGGTTGGGGTGTATCTTCAGGTGTTTACTCTTGGAGTGCATGAGGTGGACTACTCGGTAGGGCAACTTCATGGGGAGCTGGACAGAGTCCTGCATTATCATGATGTTCTACTTATTGAAAGTATGCGGAGGATTTCTGGTACCTTCACTTGGCTGGATAGTGAGTGGAGCAAGGGGTGCTCCACACTGATCAGGGTGGCTCGGGATGCCGATATCGAGGGATTCCTTTGTGACATGATAGTGCATGGGACAGGTATGACTTTGTGGCACATTTGGGACCCCGATATTATTCACAGTGATTGTTTGGGCCATAAGATAGTGAGTATGCTTGTTCAGGCATTGCTTGGGGACAAGCAATTTTTGGCGGGAAGGACTGTAATATCCCCAATTTTCCTAAGCCACTTAGGAAATATTATACTTTTTGACAATTTTGGAATTAGCAACAACTTTGGGTATTTTGACTTAGGAGGGAGAAAATCGAATTCTTGGTGGGTTGTGGGGGCCACACACAAAAGGAATATGCACTCACTTAGGCAAACACACTTGTGGAGAGAGAAGGAAGTAGTAGGAAGGCGTCCTTGTCGAGAATGGGGCCCACGAGGAAAGGAAGAGGGCAACAAGCATAAAGAGAAGAGTAGGGGTCATCATTTGTGATTTTTTTTAATCTGAAAATTATACTATTATTTACTTCAGCTGTTGAGCCAAGTCAACATTGTGCTGTTCAGGACATGAGGTTTTTGAGGGGAAATCTCAACTCCTCCTTCGGTGGACTTTAAGTGCCACCCTAGGGGGGCCTTTGCTTTATCGTGGAGCTATCCAAGGAGGATTCTCCAGGGAGATTCGAGCTATTCAGGAGTAGTCTAGGCGCCAAAAAGGACCACATACTCTTGTGGGGAGTGAGCTTCATGACAACGTTGGTTCTGGGGATTTAAAGACATAATCTCTTGGCACTTAGCAGCGCTTTTGCAGTGGTTTGAGGGGTCTGCTGAGTGGATTACATACAAGCCGAATTTCTTCTTCCTGGGCCAGTGTAGAAGTGGTTTGACTGGGCCTGCGCAGTCATCAGAGGGGCACCTTCGTTGTGAGGGCTTGAAACGGAGTTGGGGCTGATGATTTACAAGGGGGCATAAGGATAATTCTTGGAGGAGTTCTCAGTTAATTTTGGAGGGCTTTGGCAATTGTTTCTCAGGCAGTACGTATTACTTAATTGTAGAGGGTGCTCACACAAATTTTGGGTAATTTCGGAAGGTTGGAACGAGGCCCAACCCTTTCTGGGTTTTTCTGGGTTTGTTGAGGAGAGGTCAAGATTAATTTAGCAGAATTTTTTGAGCACTCCTGAAGGTAGAATTCTGAGTTGCATTCAGTAGACGGTAACATAAATTGTTGGAGGAGGGCACAGTTTATTTTGGGATCATTTCCACCACTCAGGTTTGCGAGATATTTCTGGGTTTTGTGGTGCTGGTGGAGTAGTTCCTGTGGCTAATTTCTCAGAATTTTTGGAGCAGTATGGAGGGCTAAATCAACAGTTCCTTTCCAACAACAACAATTTTCTGGGTGGACATAGATTAGGTAGTAGAGCCATTTCCAGCATTTGGGTACCATCATATTCACCTGGGATCTTGCCTTGCTTGCTGTAGCAAGCCCAGGTTCTTATGTTTCTATTCATTACACTCCCTCTGGTTAATATAATAAAAAAAGGCTTAATGTTTTGGGTGTTATTTCTGTTGTAAATTTGTAATCTGGTATTTCTGCATGTGTGTGCAATTTTATATTGCATGTTTATGATTTCACTACTGTTATCACTTAATATTTCCATTTGGAATATTGCACAATGTTACGAACAAAATTCGTTTACCCTCTGATACCAATGTTACAAACAAAGTTCGTACTATGAAGTAATCTTCAGAACACTTGCAACACAAAGACATCCATTGAGGATAAGAAACATATATATTGAATAGCGAATAAAAGAATTGATATGAAATGATGATGATGAGACTGCTACAAATGAGGGCTCGCTTATATACCTTGGAAAATGCCTCTTCATGAATGGTCATGTCCTTAAAGACATGCCTCTTTTATACTAATCACTAGTTAATTAATCATTATTATAATTAACATTATATATATATATTTATATATATTTTATTTGTAACAAAATCATTTTGGCAAAAACACAAAATTGACTTTCCTTGCTTGACTTATTGAATGGAAACATCAACAAAATCCGCTTTTCATATCTCCTCCAAGAAATGGAAAATTATTACATTTCCTCTAGGTTTACTTATGAAAACATATTTAGTAAGAGCTCCCACACTCTCATTAAAACAATTTGATCGCGTTTCCATGTGATTAAATAATTAAATGGAGATTTAATAATTTAATCAAGTTACAATTTATGACTTTGAAGTCATAATCCTTGAAAATTTACTCGAACATGTGATTTAGATCCACACCAAGTGTTGGCTTAAGACAGAAGCAAGTGCCAAAGGTGCTACTCAACTCCTTACTTTTCTACTCAAAGGAACCTGAGACCACCCCTTAGTTGCTAGTTAGGAACCACGACCAACACCTGCACCTGCCAAATATATAACTTACTAACTATATACATGCCTAAAAAGGCAGTCTTCCCCAAAAAGCAAAAAAGTGTAAATTATGACGTTTGGTCGAATCACATACTGGGCCATAATTATAAAAAGCAAAAAAGAAAAAAAAAACAAAGGAAGAAGTGCCGTTCCGGATCTGGGTGAAAACATTCCCATTGGACTCGCTTTCTTACCAAGATCAAGAAGAAGTGGTCAAATCTGATGTGTGGACCCCTAATGGTCTGAGTATCAAAAAAGCAAAACTTCCCAAAATAGCAGTTTTCCAGAAACCGACGAAACTGGATACAGAAGGTCCTCTCATTGACGGTTATGCCATGAAGTGTCTGGAAATAGTCCAATGTGAATGAGTGTCACTAGACTTTAACCCTTCAGTTGCAAGAAGTCTACTAGGATTAACAGCTGTACATCTCAAGTTTGAGATAGCTCTCAGCTAGGATTGAGGAGATAGTTTCTTATCTCGAAATCATAAACAGGACAAGATAGGAGACGTCAAATACACACATGAGAAGACAGCTTGAAAGCTGGAAGAGGACAGAGTGCATTCAAGGAGAAGAAGAGGGGCAGCAAGTACAGCAGGCTATATAGGCTGTAACACTGCTGTAGCAGTCCTTTCTTCATGCACAGGTCATACATCCTCAAATCTGGCTGTACACTGCCGTTTGAGGTGACTTTATTGACCATACAACTGCTTGTTCACAACAGTCTGCAGAGGTCCCTTTCTAAGCTTTTGATCAATGGAATGAATTGTTGATTTGAAGGAGAAATCCCTGTACGCGTGTTTTATTTCTTTTTCTGTTCATTTTTCAGATAGTGTGTGGGTGATGCAATGTTCAGAAATTTAGTCGTCTGTGGTTAAGTAAATCCTGCTTTTGAGTTATTTAATGAGAGAACATCTGGATAGGAGTCAGCTATGCTAGATAAAATTATGCTTATGATTTCAACATGGTATCAAAGCTAGTGTGACTCTTTCTTTCTTAACGAGCACTACTTAAAGGCTGTTTTTAATATTGAAATTAGGGTTTTAACAGTGTTAAAGCTGTTACAGGTATGAAATTAGGGTTTGTAGCAATCTTTCTTGGACAGCAGCTTTTTTAAAGTTTTTTTAAAACCTTATCTTCACTAGTGAACTCCTTGACAATTGTTTGTTTTCTAGCCAATTTAAAGGAAGGTTTTATAGTTTTGTGCCTCTTTTTAGGGCAATGCATTCGTTCCCCTTATTTTGTAGTTGACACCTTCTGCAATTTTTTCATGGAAATGCTGGTAATGTGTGTTACATGGATGGAAAATGGTCTGAACTCTAAGGGACTCTTCATGATCTTGGAATAGGACCAACTCTTCTTTCTATATATGCATCACCTGCACCAACAAAAAGGTGGAGTTTTGGCCAGATTGATGCATTATCAAGGAAATAAATGACGATTTTAAGGTGATTATGTAACCATGAATTTATAGAGGAAATAAGGGTGATAGGAGGATCACATTTGTGGCTTTTAAAATAGAATACCTTTGATGGTCCTTTCTCTATAGTCCACTCTTTGCAAATTGGGTAACTCAAATTTCAAGCACCTTGCAGTTTGGAAATCTCAACTGTGGCCATGGACTCCACAAATTTCTGTGTTGTTTTTGTTCATCATAAACAACCATGGTGAATGTGCTTGTTGTTTTGTGATTGTGTCCTTGTTAGCAGAAGCAAGTAGCGGCAATAACAATAGAGGATTATGTTCACCGGCTAGTTTGTTGCGCTAGGTTAGGGTGTTGAAACCTATGTCACACTCATGGGTTGTCTGACACTAAGGTTCATTGGAATTCACTTGGATCAGCCTTGTGCTAGATGCTTAGATGGATATTGGGATTTTCAGCCAGTTTTGTGGAGGTTGCATGCGAATGAGCATGTAGGTGACCTGGAGAAGGCTTTGTTGGCAAAATTATTTTGTCATTGGGGAAAGAAGCCAAGAAGCTTAGTGGAGAATGAATGCCAAGTGTTTGATAGAACGATTGCATGCCAAGTGTTTGATATAATGATTTCATGCCAAACGTTTGAAGAAAGGCTTGCTCGACACTTGTTTGACGTAGTCCCTGCTTTCAAGGCAGATTTTCAAATCACACTAAAGTTTCCCACTGGGAAAACCTCTCTATTGTGGGTAACTTCTATTGATTATGTGAAGGATTTAAAGCAGAAATTGGAGCACTCACAAGGGATCCATTGCACTTAATATTTCAGGGCAAACAACTCGAGCACCATTCACTGTTGTCTGAATACAGTATAATCGAAGATTCAACACTTCTGTTAGCACCGCATCTGTATGAAGGAGCCTTTTCCTCAAGCAGCTCAAGACCCAATGATGCCTAGTCCTTATTTAGTGAAGAAATCAGATGAGGTTCCTATTCTGAAGGTCACCCATCCAAAAGTCATTGGTAATAGTTATTATTATCAAAAATATGCATTTATATTCTGATTCAATGGGTTTTGGCCATGCAGAGTAAATCTGTTTTATTGGATTTTTTTGAAGTGGACCAAAATGTGCAAGATAAATTTTGTTCCAAAGGTTTTTTTGTTGTTCAGTGTCCAATTTCAAATGGGGAAGGTTGTGGGAAAGTTATAAGGGGAAGGGTCAGGGGGCTGGTTCTGTGGAAGGACAGGTCTCTTTATGACTCCATGGTTACTTGAATTTGACTTACCCACAATGGTTTTTCTAAAATGCCAATTTGGGTTTTCCTTTCTAACTTTCCTCTTCATTTTTGGCATACTTCAGTCTTTCAAGGTTTGGAAATACTCTGGGCAGATATTTAAAGGTGAATTTGAAGTGGGCAGAGCTGGGGCTGTTCAATTACACTATAGTACATGTAGAGATAGATCCTAGTAAAGGTCCTCTAGATAAGTCGAGCTTTAAATAGGCGAAAAGTTAGATTTTGGACTACAAAAAAACAGGTATTTTCTGTAGCAAATTGGGCACCTTCATGACTCTTGTCCACATTCAAGAGCTCCTCCAAAATGGCAAATATGTCGTCCTCCCAAATACAAAAGCTGGCAGCCATCTGAGCCCCTGGATGAGGACGATGAAGATGAACCAGAAGCAGAAATAGTTGTCCACAGCAGAGGGCTCAGAAAAACAAAATGCAGGTTTACAGATGTCCAAGGAATTTCCACAAGTTATGCACCAGGCGATTCCTCAGATAAGGGACATAATTGCCAATGAAACTCTCTCTGGATACTGGAATGATGAATCTAAATCTTTGGATTGTGATAAGGAGGAAGACTTGATTCAGAATGCAGATCTACAATTAGCTCTTGAAGGTTCTCCTTTAAAGGATTACACATAAGTCTAAAAAAGAAAGGACTATTCATCGTTAGTCCATGACTCCACTTTTCAGATGTTTGTTAGCATATTCACGATGACTTTGGCCATGCTTGTTGGGGTTTTGAAATGCTCAAGTGCGTATTAGATTCTGAAGAATGTAATTTTTTTCTTTAATGAATAAAATTATGATTTTCTTTTCTATTAAAAAATAATAAATAAGCAAACTTTGCATATTTGGTGTCTAATGGTTTGGATTTACATTAATGTACATGATTATAATTTTGAAAATGGAACCCATCTTTTTAATGGATGGTAAACCCAGAAATAACTTGTCCCACGCTCCTGCACCAGAGAGCAGAATGACTCATTTTGTAATCTCAATAATTGGCCAAAGGCTACATCAATACCAAATCACCAATATCCACATCCAGCAAAGCCCACAGAGGGAGGGTGTATTCCCTCTGTGTTTTGAACCAGGGTCATTGTCACAAGTTACAACCACTGCTCACAGTCACTAGACACACACTACTACTACTACTACTACTATAAATAATTATGTGTTTTTTACTGGACTGATTTTTTGACTAGTTTTTCATCTGGTTCCAGCCTAGTTTTTTTTTTGTTTTTCTCAGGTTGGGTCAAACTGGTTCCAGTCCCAATAATTTTGATTTTCTCGACTTGACAAGACACAATCTAATAGATATAGAAATAAAATAATCAGTGCTAGAAACTTAAAGGACATTTGCGATAGAGAAAACCTCATTAAACATAAAAATAAAGCCGTCAAAATGTCCTGACTCCTTGAGGCACAAAATCTGCAAAATTTTATGCAAGACCAAATATATACCAAACTTTAACAAAAAAGAGGTTGACATAAAAATAATTGACAAATGGGCAATGCTTGAGATGATAAACTGTTTAATCATAATTGAATGGAATTATGGTGATTCTGATTCTATCCTCGTAAATCATGGATATTTCACCTTTAAGTCATAGATCTGAGATTTCCTCCAAAAATATATGTTCTGGACTTTAAGTTGAGAAAATGAGGATAATCCGTAAAAACTTAATCAAAAAGGACTTGAAAATCTTTAGACACCAATTAGAGTAATTGCGATCTCTGCTAGTCACCTTACTGACATCTTAAACACTCCTAGTCAACACAGCAGTTCTTCATAGTGCTTTACTTATTCAACAATAGCAGGTCCTTGATGGCCTTAACAAGTCTGTCTTAATTTGACAACCCCAGGTCCTTGATGGCCTTAACAAGTCTGTCTTAATTTGACAACTCTAGGCCCTTGATGGCCTTAATGCCTTTTACTCAATCAGGCAACAACAGACCCTGATGACCTTAACAGCTCTTATTAAATCAAAGATCATGTCTTTGCGAAAATGAAACAAAAATGTTAAACTACAAGTGTCTGGTGTGTTGGAAAAACTAGGCAAGGCTATACAATGCTGAATCTAAATCTTAATGCATAATAAGAGTAGTGATCAATAAATTGCAATGATCAAATTTTGATTGGTTTTATGGTGCCTACCTATTATAATTGATAGAAGTAGAAATGTTCTGTATAGCTTAGGTTCTATTTCTATTGTGATTTTTTTTAATTATTATTATTTATCCTAGTTTTAACAGGTTTTCCTGTCACATAAACCAATATAATTAAGCTCATCTAGGAGTTGGTTGTGTTCCTTGGGTGTATTTAAAAAGTACTGTAAGTACTTGCAAGTATTTACTATGCAGCTGTTTATAATTTAATAGTAAAATATAACATGCTTTATTTTGTATGTTGAATTTTTCAGTGGGCAATTTTCTGATGATATTCTATCCCAGCTTGAAAATGAGTTTTTGGCATCTCTCAATGCTGAGGTATATCCTCTCTTTTTTTACAATACTCAAAATGTATTTGTGAGACAGGGAAACTTATTCCAATGTTTTAGACTCTATTGGTTTAACTCTCAGTGATTGCTTTTTTTATTAGGATGTAGGTGGCAATGTGGTTGAACATATTAGGCCTTTACCATGGTATCCTGGCAAGCTTGCTTGGCACTTGAACTTTTCTCGCATGCAACTAAGGAAAAACCAAGTGCTTGAAAGGTATTTGAAATTGATATATATGTCTGCTCTTTAAGGTGAGAGATGAAAATGCTCAAGATAGGAATATTGCATTTTTAATTGTTATTTTAAAAGGCTTATGATGGTTCTTTGAATAATGACAACCTTCTTTACTTTTATATGATAATTTTTGTCATAGAAGCCAAGTAATTATATCTCATTAATCTAAATTCAAGCAGTTTTGCCATGGATTATTCTCATTTTTTTGGATCAACAAGTGAAAGCTAATTGAAATTTGAAATATGTTAGAATTTTACAAGAAAGAGATGTATGGGAAAGGAAAACGTGATGGTTTCATGATTATGGATTTAAACATGGAGTTGAGAAAAGAAAATGTGATACTTTCATGATTATGTTCTTAAAGATGAAGTGCATACATAACAGTGATGATGTCTTGTTCAACTGTCGATTTTGGTGGTTGCCGTTGCCCTAACTGTTTACTGAATAATCACTCACATTACTTCATCAATACACTAGTGAACCTAAGAATGTCTAAGACCTAACACTTAAATGGTTATTAAACCCAGCAACTCTCATAATGGCATTTGGTTGGCCTTTACATTAAGCATATCAACAAATTTTGCAATTTCTGTTCTTGCTGTGAGGTTTTGCAAAAATGTTGGCTGCATATGTTTTTGGTACAAAAACTGGGTTCTTTGCCCATTTTATAACACTCTGTTTGTCTGAAAATATTTATGTTGGCCTTTTCTCTTGAACCTGCAAATTATCAAGCAAAGTTGTGTTGGCTGCAATTATGTATTCTGCCTCGTGGAAGGAAGTGCAACTATGGGCTGCTTCCTATCTGATTCATAACATTTCTCCTGAACCACCGCTAAATACATAACCTGTAGTGGACTTCCTGCAGTCCACATTTCCAGCCTAGTATAAATCTGTAAAACCAATCAACTGAAAATTATGTCTATGTGAATTCAAGCTCATAATGATGTGTGCCCTTTACATACATCAAAATCTTTTTTGCTACAGTCCATTGGATTATTTTTGGTTCATTCATAAACTGCGCAATTAATTCAAATGGTGCTGCAAGTTAAACTAGACTACCTATCAGCTTCTTATATAATGCAGCATCCAGAGGGTGAATCATTATTGACAGACAAATTCAAACTGACTTTTAAGGGGATAGCTGACGCTCGTTCAAACCTCCAAAAGTTCATTCCCATATTTTGTCTGAGAAAAATTCCTTTGTCTGCCTGCCAAATATCCAAACTAACACAATGATGAGGCAGTCAAAGATTTTTCATCTCTGAAGTCTTATTTAAATGACCCTCTAGTTCAATTAGAGAAATCTGATTATCTATAATAAGTGGATCATCAATAGATAACAAGTATGAACAAGAGGTTGTTTTCTTGGAAGAAAAAAATAGAATTTTGCATTAAATGTAGTGATTCCAATTTCTCAGAGGGGTACATCCAAATATAATTCACAACCTATAACTATTGGAACACCATGCAACTTCTCATTTTTTATTCTAGATGACACCTTGTGTACATATATGTTGCTTTGTTACACACCTATTTACCATTATTTTATGTTGCATGGGGACCTGTCCCTGCTGTTCTGACATACTGGGGAGTTTGGAATTCCTTAGAAACATTAATAAATGCTTGGGGACTTTTAATGAACTATTCCCATGTTCTTGGTGGAATTTGGGATACTTTTTGGGACTGTCCCCATGTGCCTTGATATTTTGGGGACCCTTAGACATGGAAAATATCAATGGTCAAATTTTACCCATGGACTAACTCTAAATGTTTTTTAATTGTTTCCAAAAGAAGATTGTCCAATGTCCATTTTTTTCCCAAAGTGATTCGCCCAAATTCTATAGGATAAAAGTATTGTACTCTAAAAACTGCCAAAATCTTCTAGAAACTATATTAAATCCTTAGAAATTTGAATATTTTAACAAAAAGATTGCCAAACATTTTATGGTTGGAATTTTAAGAATTAGTAATAAATGCAGAGGTTTCTGCACTTTAAGATAAGTATGGATGCTTAAAATTTTCCCTGCACCTAGATGCCCCTCTTGCTGTAGCTTTCTAGTTGGGTTAAAAAATGGTTGAGAAGTTTGTTTGGTTGAGTGGATGGAACATCTTTGGACGACATTGCTTAAGGTTAGTCGCAAACATGTAACTTTTTGTGCATTATAATAATGGTACTATACTGACACTAGGTTAGAGTGAATTCATATTAATATCCCACGATGCTAACATAATCCTAAAGAGGTGTGAGCAACTTGCTTGACTCTTTTAGTTATATTTATTGATGGAGATACCAACTGACATTTGCTTTCAATGATAAGACGAGGAGGAGCTCAACATGTGTGTAGGGCTAGGTGTGATAGATGCACCATAACCAAAACTTCATGTTGTTGTTTGTAGTTCGGGTAGGTACTTCCGCATAGACCTATTGTCTAGGCACGCAAGAAGTTACCCACAAATCTCCTTAGAACACTTGTTGTATTGTGAGCAAGTTGCTTTTTGTAACTTAATCTAAGTTTTCAACTTTGGAAAGCACATTATTATTATGTTGGCTAATTGAGCTAAAGTACACTTAGGAAAAGTGAAATAATTACATCAATGATTATGTTTTAATCTCAACACTTGATCTCAAGTGAGGTGAGATCTAATCTCGATCATCAATCACTTTGGATTTTAGGGTTAGGGATCTAGCTCAATGTAAAGTTATAAAAGCAAGGCTAAGGAGAGGGAGAAGACACACCATACAACAACACAAGTCACTAAGAGAAGCATCTCAGTGAGGAGTGTGATGCTCTAGCCTGCCAGGTCTGAGGAAGTGCGGAAGGGAGCATTGGAGATCCAAATCGGCCAAGGAGATTGAGGACCAATCTAGAGCCTGATCTGTTGGATCAGATCCAAGGTATATTGTAATTTGTAATTTTCTCAGTTGGGCCATTATCCTAGGCTGGGAGTGTTCATTTTTGTAGCTTCTGATGTTTTCTAGCCACGAAATTTTGTGGACAAGCTAAAATACATGTATTATCCAAAACGTAGAAATTGTTTATGGAAATTCCACTTAGAGACGACTTAATTATATATATATATATATATATATATATATATATATTTAATGGTGCCTAAGTCTAAACTTAGGAAAATTGATTAATTAAGCCAGGGTGAGAATCTTCTAGAAGAAGACATGGATTGAGTTCTAGTTAATCTTAGCCATCTATTATGTTTTAATCTTGGCTGTTGATGTTTCAACGAGAGATTATAAGAAGAAATTCGATGGGGGATGGAGAACACACTTGGAGCCACCAGAAATTCGATTTTGCTGGGAAATCGATTTCCAGAGTAGCAACTGTGAGTTGTTGGAGGTGATTCAATAAAGTTGAAGCAGTGAGAGAGGGGCAGTGATAGTAAGATCGGAAGGAAGTTTCTCCAGCCCGATGAGTACATAACAGAGAGGTAGTGAAAATGTCGAAATTCAGTGCCTGAAGCCGGAGTGGGAGCTCGGAGGCGAGGAGGATTGATTTTCGTGATAACAGCTGATTAGTTAGCGAGAGAGACGTTGGTCCGAGTTGTGGGACACAAATTTGCGTACGCTGATGCAGAGGTAGCGCAAAGGCAGCAAGGGGCAGCTCATCTTGAGCCAAGGTCAGTGTCAAATCATCGGTGGGAGTGAGATTTTTCTCACTAGATCTCATGTCAGTTATTTCTTTATATGGAAAGCTAGTTTTGTGCTTCCATAGATTTATACTAAGATTTACTATTGCATAATAAATAAAACCCTCAGCTGTTGCACCGATTTTCCCAAGTTGGGTTTTTCTAGGGACATTGGTCCAAAAATAATAGTGTATTATTGTGTGTGTGCATCTATTCTTCCAGTGTTTTTATTTCTTCCACAATATTTATTTTGTGAAGGCTGCAATGTATATGTTTCGATATTTGCCGTAGAAAACTGCAAAGAATTTGTTTGGTTAATTTAACAAATAGAAGAAATATTATTAGATGTTGTAGTAGGATTCGGGGTTTCCGAATTATCACATGGTATTAGAGCACAGATCATAAGCTGGAGAGCTGAGTAGCAGAAGGAAGGATGAATTTTGAATCTCTACAGAGGCAGCAGTTTGAAACCCTTTAGAGGCAGTGCAGTCCTTGGGATAGGAGGGTCAGCTTTTGAGGAAAATTTACTTTGCTGAGAGAGTCGACAGAGAAATTAGATTTTCCAGATCAGAGCTTGCCAGAGGCAGAGGGAGACGTAGTATTTTCCTCGCAGAAGAGATCTTTAGCTGGGACACAGTTATTTTGTAGCAGTTGCTATTGCAAAATAGCATCAGGAGGAAGGAAGAGCACACACTAAGGGAATTATTTTCTCAGGGTACTTCTAGCGAAGAAGTTCGAATTTTCTTAGCAAAGTAGCAGTAGTTGTGAGCAGATTTGACCACTCCAGCAGGGAGTGCAAAAGGGCAATCAACAATTGCGCAGAGGAGAAGAGAAGGAGTTTGACATTTTTGTAGACATGGCATCAATAGGGCTGAGAGCTCAGGATCGGTTGGACGGAGCCTCCAACTACGTGACTTGGAAGGCAAGAATTTCTTGTCTTCTAGATGAGTATGATCTCAAAGCTTGTATCAATGGCATGGTAGCTGTACCCGCAAATGCAGATCCGCTTAAGGCCTACAAGAAGGAGATGACAAAGGCAAAGAGGCTGATTCTTGATGGGGTTTGAGATCATGTGGTGTCTCACATAGCTGGCAAAGATACTGCTTGACAGATGTGGGAAGCGCTTGCTACACCATACGAGGGATCTTCCAAGCAGTGGAAGATGTATCTTGAGAAGAAACTGAGATGCACAAGGATGCAGAAAGAGGAACACATAGACCCATTCCTTACTAGGCTTCAGGATATCCGAGATCAATTGTCTGCACTAGGGTTAGCGCCTCAGCCTATTGAGTTGGTGCGGTTTGCTCTAAATAGCGTTTCCGAAGAGTGGCAAGTCTTCGTCTAGAGTATCTTGGGCAGAGAAAAGTTGCAAGACTGGGATTGTATGTGGGCTGATCTACTGCAGGAGGACATGAGGCGAGATTTGGTGAAGGCCACCATCACTGGCAACAACAACAATAGTGGGATGAAGCAAGTAAAGGAAAAGGAGGATGTGGTCCTTGCATCAAAGGGGCAGCAGGAGCAATACAAGAGGAAGAAGGACATTTCCAAGGTGAAATGCTTTAGATGTGGTGAGCTTGGCCACTACAGCACTCAATGTCCTCTCAGAAAGAAGGACAAGGAGGAGAAGCAGGATCAACAGGCTGCATCCGCGAAGATTGATAGGTTGTCCTCCAGATTGGAGGAAGAGTTTGCCATGATCATCGATATACCTCTAGGAGCGAGATGGGGTGATTTGGTTTTGTAGCCCCAAAGAGCTACATGATGGGCACGATTCTTGAGGAAGTCCACCTCATGAATCAATGCCTTGCTACAGCCTACAGGAGCCCAAAACATGTAGTAGCAGGATGGATCAGTGGTAGTTGGTGCAGTTAGGTGCCAGAGTGACAGATGCAGTGGCTATAAACGGTCAGATGTTGGGTAGTGCAGAGCAGATTTGGCAGCACTGCAGTTGGCACAGAGCAGAGTCTGCGGTAGCGCAGAGGCATCAGTGGCACGCAAAGTCTAGCAGCAGTCAGTACTTAGGTGACAGATGCATCATACTGACCACAGTTGGTTCAGTATTTTGGATGCTTTTCCATTGCAGTTGTTGCAGTTGCAACAACAGATGGAGAGGGAGTTGCAGTGTTGGCAGCAGTTCAACAGGGCCAACAACAGCACAAACACAATGTTTATCAGAGTTGTGCAGTAGTTGGTGGGTAGTAGTATCAAGACATCAACAACCTAACAAGAGGTGGTACAAAGACAGGGTGTTGCTTCAGTGGGTTGCAACACTAGAACAAATTCCTTGCTAAGAGGGAGTGTTGATTTTTGTAGCATCAGATGTATCCTAGCCTCGAATTTTGGTGGAGAGGCTAGAATACATGTATTCTCCAAAACCCAAAAATCGTTTATGGAAATTCCAGTAGAGACGACTTAATTAAAATAATTAATATTTTTTTAATGTTACCTAAGTCTAAACTTTTCATTAAAGGGTATTAATTAAGTCATGGTGAGAATCTTCTAGAAGAAGACATGGATCGAGTTCTAGTTAATCTTAGCCATAAATTATGTTTTAATCTTGGCCGAGGATGTCTCAATGAGCGATTATAAGAAGAAATTCGATGGGGGTTGGAGAACACACTTGGAGCCACCAGAAATTTGATTTGGTTGGGAAATTGATTTCTAGAGTAGCAACTGTGAGTTGCTGGAGGTGATTCAGTAAAGTTGAAGCAGTGAGAGAGGGGCATGGATAGTAAGACTGGAAGGAATTTTCTCCAGTCCAGTGAGTGCATAATATAGAGGCATCGCAAAGCTTTAGAGGGAGATCCGTATTTTGCTAAGGAGAAGTCAAAATTCAGTGCCAAAAGACGGAGTGGGAACCCGGAGGCCAGGCGGATCGATTTTCCTGATAACAGTTGATTAGTTAGTGAGAGAGACGTTGGTCCGAGTTGTGGGACACAGATCGACGTAGGTTGACGCAGAGGCAGCAAGGGGCAACTCATCTTGAGCCAAGGTCAGTGTCGGATCACTGCTGGGGGTGAGATTTTTCTCACTAGATCTCCTGTCAGTTATTTCTCTGTATGGAAAGCTAGATTTGAGCTTCCATAGATTTGTACTCAGATTTATTACTACATAATAAATAAAACCCTCAGTTGATGCATTGGTTTTCCCAAGTTGGGTTTTTCCAGGGACATTGGTCCAAAAATAACAGTGTATTATTGTGTGTGTCCATCTATTCTTCCAATGTTTTTATTCCTTCGCAGTATTTATTTTGTGATGGTTGCAATGTATATGTTTTGATATTTGTCGTAGAAAACTGCAAATAATTTGTTTAGTTAATTTAACAAGTAGAAGAAATATTATTAGTTGCTGCATTAGGATTTGGGTTTCTGAATTATCACAGGGAGCCCAAGTTTGTTCTAAATGTTAATGAAGAGTCATTGATTGGGCATAATCTGTTTGTGTCATTGTGATTGAGATTTGTTAATTTGCTTCCGTTGATTAAGTTAAGGACTTAGCTATTCTTTCATTCAATAGATTTCTAATCTGCTAGATCAATGAATTGCCAAGTACTAGGTTCGCAAGAAAATTAATAGTTTATAGATTGAGGTGATAGACTCAGAGCCTTGTTGCTATAAGGAGACAACTTCTCAGTAGCTATGGCGAAATGCCATGGTGGAGGAATATTCCTCTATCATGTAGAATGAAACTTGGGAGATTGTGCCAAGATTGGTTGGCAAGTCAGTGGTTGGGTCACATTGTGTGTACAAGATTAAGCATGCGGCTGATGGGAGTGTGGAGAAGCGTAAGGCTAGATTCATGGCCAAAGGCTAAATATGTTAATGTTTGCATCAATGGACAAATATTCTGGTATATTGTTTGTTGTGTGGTTGTGTCTTCGTAAATTTGTTTTTCGCTGCTATTATTTTGTTAGAATACTTAACATATTTAGTAAGTGAATTTTGCAGTTAAGTTTTTAGTTCTTGGATCTCAAAATACTTGTTAAATTAGTAACGGAGTATTAGAAAACTAACACTAATCTGTCGGGTCTGAGGAAGACCAGAAGGGAGCATTGGAGATCCAGATTGACTAAGGAGAGTGAGGACTGATCTAGGGCCTAATCTATTGGATCAGATCCAAGGTATATCGTAATCTATAATTTTCTCAGTTGGGCCATTATCCTAAGATGGGAGCCCAAGTAAGTTCTAAATGTTAAAGAAGAGCTATTGATTGGGCATAATCTCTTTGTGTCATTGTGATTGAGATTTGTTAATTTGCTTCCATTGATCAAGTTAAGGACTTAGCTATGCTTTCATTCAATAGATCTAAGATTTGTAATTTGCTAGATCAATGAATTATCGAGTGCTAAGTTCACAAGAAAATTAACAATTTAAATGTGAATCATGTTGATTTGCTTTAGGTGGTTTCACATGGACTTAGAATAGAATGTTCACTTGATGTTTTGGCTTATCACATTTGTAAATCTCAACTTTGATTTAACTCTATCCTCAAAGTGCAACCTTTATCCTCAAAGTGTAACCCTCTAAGACCTAACATTGGTGATTTTTTTTCCCATGAGAAATATCCTTATATTCCATGTGATGAATATATATATTTTGGTCCTTGAGGGATTACTCAGACTAAAAAGCAATGCTCAAAGTCTTTACAACACATCTCTATTGAAGAATGTGTAGCTACTGTTAGTCTTCATAATTATCATTGTACTCGAGAAGAACAAAATTATTGTTGTTTCTAGCATGTTCTTCATGCTTTTGATTTGGTCAAAATGTATTTTTGGAAAGTAGAAAATTATCATTCTAATTATATTTTCAAGTGGCTCCACAAGTGCTAAGTCAGATCACATGATGGCTATATAGAGAGCTTAATTCGTCCTCCTTTGTATGTTATTGGAACACACATACCTTTCTCATCTGCTTATTATACTTATGATTTGAAGTCAGAGGTTCGAGATCTGCTCATTATACTTATGATTTGATGTCTGCGATTCGAGATTTGCTTATTGTCATTGAGATATGAAGTCTAGTATTCAAGATCTGCTTATTATCATCGAGATTTGAAGTCTAGTATTCGAGATCTGCTTATTATCATCGAGATCTGAAGTATGGTATTCAAGACTTGCTTATTATCATCGAGATATGAAGTCTGGTATTCAAGATATACTTATTATCATCGAGATCTAAAGGCTGATATTCAAGATTTGCTTATTATCATCGAGATCTGAAGTCTGGTATTCAAGATTTGCTTATTATCATTGAGACTTGAAGTCTGGTATTCGAGATCTACTTATTAGCATTGTGTTATAGCTATAATCCAATAATATATGATAGTAATAATATACCCAAGAATAATCACCAAAAATAACAAGATCTGAGTAGATATAGCTCTGATACCACTTGTTATAGATCTGACCTGAAAATATAAGATAATAGAATTAAACCCAAGAGTAATAAGATCTAAATATAGAAATTCTTCACTTTATTGATCAAACCCTTAAGGTAGGGCAACACCATCATTTACTCCTTAAGGAAAGAGAACATTCCACAAGCCATATGCCTGTTCATACAATAATCCTTGACATCTCTCAATGTGGAGGCTCTAGCCTCTATATAGGCCTCATACATACAATACCATGGGTCATTACCATGGTTCCCTCAATAGCATTTGTCTAATACCATCGGCCCATTACATTATTACTAACTACTTGTAGTCCCTTACATGATACGGGTTAACCACCTTATTTATTACTATGGCCCATCCTATTATTTCATTATTCCCTTGGGTACCTCCCTTTGTACGCCATATTATCCCCCCTAGGTACACTACATTCCACCCCCTTAACATGTTTCGTCCCCGAAACATGGGAAGGACACAAATAATAAGATCTACTCAAAAGAGTAGTCCACTGGTACCATGCACGTGCATCTAGCCATCCAAGAGAAAGGTGAACCCTCGATTTTGCTGGTGCCTCGCTCGCTTGAGATGGAAGTTGATTGTGGCAACTTTTCTATGTTGATGTGTAGTAGGTGGATCTTCGCTTCTCGCTATCCATCATGCACGGTTTTTTGTCCTTGTGGCTAATTGGTTTCCATCTTGTTGGTTGTTTTTTTTGCGGGGTGATGTGGGTGATGATATGTTGAAGTTTTAACCCACGGTGTCTTTTTTTTAATTCACCCTTTACTGGAGCCTGACTGTTATCTAGTGCATGTTGTGGTGCTTGCTGTGGTGTCTTATCTTCCAATATTACTTCAACCACTGAGCCCTCATCTGATGTGTCAACACCTGTAACCTTTTCTGCTTCAGCCTCTGTTTGTGTTTGATTGTCGACCATCAACTGTTCATCATCTGATATGTTAGTCCCTGGAACATCTTCTGCTTCAGCCTCCATGGACTCTACCTGCTTATTGATGGAAATATTCTGTAATGTAATTTTCTTCTTTTTATACTAGAGCTTCAAGAATTTCTTCTGCACATTAATATTTATAGTACCCATTGATTCCATCCAAGGGTATCCCAAAACAACATCCTCATTAGCCATATCTGAAGCATAAAAATCAGAATGCAATACATGTCCATAGAAATCTTTAAATCTTTATAAACTTGCACCTGCTCATTATTAACCTGTGTGTGTTCCATGTGTTTTGCTAGCACTTGTAATTTTTTTTGCGAAATTGACATTTATGAGATTTTGTTTGAAACTAGGATTTATAGACACAATGATTTTCTCCTTTTGAATCAGTCCATGAACCTGCAATAAGGATATACCAGTAGGAAATAACCCCACATGTTTCCCCTTATCTTGTTTTCTAGCCTGGGACCATTTTTCTAAAAGAAGTTCTTCTAGTTTTTCATGAGGAAGTTGCACCACTGAATTGTCAAGTGAGGCCCACCATTTAACAGCTTCATCTTTTAGATTAAATAGCAAACGACTTACCCAAAATTGTTTGCGTTGAGATTTGTGATATTCTATAAATTCTTCAATAGTACCCTTATCATTCCCTGTAAAAAATTCCTTGCTAGAAGCCATGAAGGTTTGGAAAAAAATTCACGTACTTGGCTAAAATTTGAAATGGCCACAATTCCGTCAATATTGCTTAGAATCCCTATTATGACCTGTTTTCGGAAATGGAACAACCATTTTGCATCTTCCCATGTGGTAGAAATCTCGATCTAGGCACTAGAGTCTAGAATTTCAGATCCGCGCTGCAACTCTTCCGCTTCAACTGATTTTTTTTTGAAATTGGGTATTTTTTCAGAAGGAATCCAGATCTGCAATTATATTTTGCAGATTTTGCCCCAAAACGTACAGATCTGCACCATAAATTCGCTGCCCCGAAAAAATGTCTGCAACACCACTGATTTTTAGATCAACGATATCTCTTTCATCCGGACTCCAATTTGGCCATTTTTTTTTTGAAATTTGGTATTTTTTCACAAAGAATCGAGATCTGCAATTAGATTTTGCAGATTTTGCCCCAAAACGTACAAATCTGATCTGCAAACTTGCCGCCCTAGAAAGTTCCTGCCAAAATTAAAAAAATTCTCCACTTTTGCCCAAGAAAGTGCTCTGATACCACTTGTTATAGCTCTAATCCAAAAATATATGATAGTAATAATATACCTAAGAGTAATCGCCAAAAATGACAAGATCTGAGTAGATATAGCTCTGATACCACTTGTTATAGATTTGATATGAAAATATAAAATAATGAAAATATACCCAGAAATAATAAAATAGAAATAGATAGAAATGCTTCACTTTATTGATCAAAACCCTTAAGGTAGGGCAACACCATACATTCACTCCTTAAGGAAGGAGAACACTCCACAAGCCATATGTCTGTTCATACCATATTCGTTGACATCTCTCAATGTGGAGTCTTTAGCCTCTATATAGGCCTCATACATACAATACCATGGGTCATTACCATGGTTCCCTCAATACCATCTATCTAATACCATGGGCCCATTACACTATTACTAACTACTTGTGGTCCCTTACATGATACAGGTTAACCACCTTATTTATTACTATGGCCTATCCCATTATTACATTATTCCCTTGGGTACCTCCCTTTGTACGCCATATTATCCCCCCTAGGTACACTACACATTGAGATTGGAAGTTTGGTATTTGAGATCTGCTTATTATCATTGTGATCTGAAATCTGGTGTTTGAGATTTGCTTATAATTATAGTGATATGAAGTTTGGGTTTGCGATATGAGCTTAGATTTGAGTTCTAATCTGTATGGATTCTGTGATATGATGAGAGGATCAACCTCTCCTTGGTGATCTTTGTTGGACATTTAGTTGTGGAGACTTAGCACTTGTGGAAGCCTTCTTGGGTCAGTATAATCTGTCTTGATATATTGTTGAAGGATCTCTCTAAGAAAGATTTGGTTGGGTTTTCCCCCTTGTGGGGTTTTTCCTGGGTCTTTGACCTAATTCTGGTATGTCTTGCTATTGGGCATTGTGATCTCTTCTTTCTCCTTATTGTTCATTTAATTTCTGAAGTGTAATTATTAATGAAGTGGGATTAAATCGCAAATAAGACCTAATAGATTCACAAGTAATTCCCAGTAGTTCATAAATTCTCTTGTACTTGGTTTTTCAACAAGCTCATCATGTCACTTGCAGGAATTGAACTTGGGTGGAGAGGATAACAGTCATTCTTGCCAACCATTGCAGATAAACCCAATTGAATATCATTTGTGATAATATAAGTGTAGGTTGCATTTTGTTTCATTGCAATTTCTTTTATAACTTTGTGTGTGTGTGTATGTGTGTCTGTATATATAATTTCCATCTCCAACTTGTTTGTTGAAAACATTGTGGGTGTGTTCTAATTGTTTCTTGAAAAATTTGGAGATGTGATGTAGTTGTTTTGGACGCTTGTCCTCCCATTCCTTTGTTTTGGAAACTTGTGCATCATAATTTATTTGTCGACATTTGGTGAATTGTTGTAAATATTAAGCATTACACTACACATATTTTCATGAATTGTGTGTTGAACTGAGTGGCCAACAAAGTGTGGCATGAATCTTGTATTATGTAGGCTATGGCTTGAGCATCATTTTTGTTTGTTAAGTAATTGTGCTTTGCACCAGCCAATTTTTAACTAGCCAAATGAATATGATTATCATTGTTATATTCTCTGGATTGTGCATGAATTGCACCAATCGCTATGTTGGAAGGATTTGTGGATGTGAAAGACTATATCCCATTTTGGGGAAACTAGGATCGATGTTTCAATACTCTTTTGTTTTAGTGTGGTTAATTCTCTTTGGCATGCTTCATCCCATTTGAATCCTACGCCCTTAGCTAATAACCTCTCTAATTAATGGGTTATGTGAGTGTATTCATAAATAAATTGCGGTGGTAACTTGTGTGGGTTGAAGAAACTATGATGTTTGAGGCAGTGGTTAGTGAAGGCATGTCAATGATAGTGTTCACTTTTGTAGGATCAATCTTGACTTCATTTTCACCAATAATGTAGCCAACCAACTTGCAAATGATAGAAAGAGTTGTTTTTTGTTAAAATTTAATGATATTTTGTATTCTCTACATCTTTTACAACATAATTCACGATTGCTCCATGTGACCTTAATGCAAAATCATATGAAAGCCAATTTCAAATAAATATCAAAAACTTGTTTATAAATGAAGTCTTTAAAAATGTTTAGAATTATCCAATTGAAATCTACAAGTGCATTTTTAAGGCCAAATGTCATGGTGGTATAGCAAACAGACACCCATTCCGTGAGAAAGGTTGTATTGGCCCAATATTCTATTGCTATATTAACGTGGTGGTAATTGGATAAATTATTTGTGAACAAGTACATGTCTTATGTTTCCATATTCTAGAGCATCTTTTGTGAATGGTATGCAAAATGAATCCCTCACATGTTAGTTTTCACCAAGCCCAACAAAATGATTAATGTGCTAGTGATTTTTTTTATACCCAAAATTTTATTTTTACTGAAAACACAGAAAACTCAAATCTGAAATGTATGCACAATTAACACAACTAAGCTTCTAACAAATTATGCACAACAAAAACAAGAAATCTAAGCACTTTAATGGCCAAACCAAAATTTGATTACTAAATTCTACCAGAATTTACCGACTACAATTTAAACAAGAATTTATCAATTTAATTCATAGATACATACTTGACTTCCGTGTTTGAAGTCGATCCTGAGCTGTTGTAGCACCAAATTTGCTCTCGTTACCAAACTGACCAAAACCTCCTTGCCAAACTGGGCACAATGTCGGTACCCAACTCCAACGTACCTCAAATTTGAAGTACTCTGCGCCCATGCCCAAAACTTCAAGAACAATTAAGCCTCAATGAGATTACATGATAGGGTGTTGACCCTGGTCCCACTAGGAGGGGTGGAGGTATTACCCATTGTTTATCGTCCAAAACCTAGAGTCATGGGAGGATTGTGTGAGTCACGCTCGCCTAGACGTGTGATGATAACTATTAGATGCTTACTGGGAAATTAGGTCATATAGTCGACGCTGTCATCCTTGGGGTCTATTAATGGTTAGGGCAGTATCGTTGACACCATGACGTACTCCAGTAGAGCACGGATAGGATGAGATCAGAAGAGATAAGGAAGGATAAAATGATTCTAGAATAGCTTGGGAACCCGACAGGGGCCGGACATGACTATTATGGTTGTAAAATTTTAAATGTTCACAACACAAATTTTAAAGTGCCCTCATGTTAAACAAAATTCAATTTTGAAACACAATTTTTAAGTGATTATACTAATCACTAAATAATTACTGATATACTATATAAACCCTAACTTTAGGACGAAGTTTTCAGCTGGAGGGGTGTATGTAATGACCCACCTACAATTACAAATAGAATGTGGATATTAGCATGCATACGGAGCATCCATATGGTAGCTACATATGCGTGAACCACATGTATTGCACTAGTATACATACCAGCTAATATTGCAAAATATCTAAGTTTTGGTTAATAAATTGATTATTGAAGTAAATTCCCAACTCACCATAATATAATAAATAAATCGAGTGGGGGCTTCGATATATACCACCTGTATATATCTATACATATGATTAATCCTTTAATCAAAGATATATATATATATATATATATAAAACAAAATAAAATAATAAAATATAAATAAAACTTCATGATTATAAGTTAATTAAAGTTAATAAAATAATTTATTTAGATATTAAAATAAAGTGAATTGTGAAATCTATAAATAAAGAAAATTAATTAAGTTAAAAATTAACATATTCACAAAAATGTTATATTAACTAAATAGAAACAATAAGATAGACATTATACAAACGAAAGAGAAGTATTACAAAAAAAATTAAATGGAAAAAATAATTAAACCAAGATATCTAGAGTAAAGTCTCAAATATCAATAGAAGGCGGCAACCTCAAATCAATTAACCCAATTACTTTGAGAGGCTCCTCACAATTTTACACCTCTCTCTCAAAGCCTAGTTCACTTAGATGTGAACCCTTTCGAACTATGGCATAGAAGGTGTGGACACCTTCATTACAAGATTTTGCCATCTCTAAATCAAATGGTGATTGGCATCCCCAAATTGAAGGGAAAACATGAAGGGACCTGTAAGGGTTGTGCTCTAGGAAAGAATGTAAAGAATCCATTTTCAAAAAGTGATGCCAGATCTAAGGAAGTTTTATATGTCATACACTCGGATTTATGTGGTCTTATGGCAGTAAAATCTCTTGGTGGACATCAATACTATGTGACTTTCATTGATGATTTCACAAGGAAAACTTGGTTATACCTCCAAAAGAACAAAAATGGGGTATTCAAGAAGTTTCAAGAATGAAGTAGAGAATCTGAATGGAAGAAAGATAAAAAATATGAGGTCCGACAATGGTGAAGAATAGACCTCCAAAGAATTGATATCGTTTTGCAAGGAAGCAGGATTAAGAGGGAGCTAATTGTTCCTTAAAATCCTGAACAAAATGGTGTGGCTGAAAGGAAAAACAGAACAATTGGAGAATGTGTCAGAGCCATGCTTCATGATCAAGATCTCTCTCAATTCCTGTGGGGAGAAGCATGTGTAACAACTGTCTACTTGTAGAACCGAAGTCCTCACAAGATTCTCAACAACATGACTCCGGAAGAAGCATTTACAGGAAAGAAGCCGAGTGTGGATCATCTTCGAATATTTTGGTGTCCTGTTTATATGCATATTCCAAAGGACAAAAGGAAGAAGTTGGATCCTACTTGTCTAAAGAGCATCGTTGTTGGATATAGTGCTTTATCAAAAGCTTATAGAATCTATATTAAGGAGGATCATGAGATCGAAGAAAGCAGGGATGCCATCTTTGATGAAAGTATAACTTACAAGAAATGAAGAGATGTTCCAATCGATTCTCACGAAGAAGAGATACCCATCTTTGAGGATATCGCGAGAGACAATGTTGGTCAAGATCCAACATCATCTCAAGATGTTGAAGGTCCTAGTGAGCCTGTGGAACAAGTAACTGTTCTTGAAAATTGTAAGAGGCTTGCTTGTTTGAGAACTACTCTACAAGAAGTAGAAGGACACACAACAAAGGGGACCTTTAAAGAAAGTAAAAGATCAAAAAGGTATTTTGGATATGTTGCATATATGACAAAGCTTATTGAAGATGAACCTTCATCCTATGAAGACACAACTAAATATCTAGAGTGGAGGAATGTGATGCAGGAAGAATACCAATCGTTTATGAAGAATGATGTTTGGGAAATTGTTCTTAGGCCCAGTGACAAATCAATAGTCACTTCAAAATGGATATATAAAATAAAGCATGCTGAGGATGGGAGCATTGATAACTACAAAACAAGGTTTGTAGCAAGAGGCTTCTCACAAAAAGAAGGTATTGATTACGAAGAAACCTTTCCTCCTACAACTAGATATACAACAATCAGATCTCTTGTTTCTTTGGCTGCTACTATGGGATAGAACATCCATCAAATGGATGTTAAGACAACTTTTCTGAATGGGACTCTTGATGAAGAGGTTTACATTGAGTAGCCTCGAGGATTTGAAATAAATCAAAGGGAGATTTAGACTGAAGAAAGCTCTTTATGGATTAAAGCAAGCACCTAGAGCTTGGTATGCAAGAATGGATGCATAGCTCCTGAGGCTTGGTTTTACCAAGAGTTCTGCAAATCCGAACCTCTACATCAGAGTGGTCTAGAATGAACTATTCATCATACTGTTGTATGTGGATGATCTACTTGTTACAAGTGTAGTGCATCGAATTCAAGAATGCAAGAAGCAGTTAGCAGTCGACTTCGATATGAGGGATCTTGGGATTATGCATTATTACTTGGGACTAGAAGTTTGGCAGAAACCAGGTGAAATGTATCTTGGTCAAGGGAAATGCATCAAATTCAAGAATGCAAGAAGCAGTTAGCAGTCGAGTTTGATATGAGGGATCTTGGGATTATGCATTATTACTTGGGACTAGAAGTTTGGCAGAAACTAGGTGAAATATATCTTGGTCAAGGGAAATATGTGATCAAGATTCTTAAGAAATTTGGCATGATGGATAACAAGCTTATGACGGCTCCTATGATTGCCAATTTGAAGAAGTTGAGGAGGTCAGATTCTAGTATGGTGGATCCTATCGAAGGACTAAAATTCTAGATGCGAAGCTACCTGATCAAAGTTTTGAAGCTGCCTTGAAGAAGATCTTGCTGGTGGGTTGACTTGGTGCTTGGGAGGATTTTGGGCTTTGGCCTTTTGGGTCTTAAAAGTCTCATTATAAGAAGATTCTATAAGAAGAGAAGCTTTCTTTTTGGGTTTTCCCTTTGGAGGGGTTTTGCCCTAGCTTGGAGCTTATATCTCATGTACTTTGTCTCCTTGTGATCTTTACTCTTTTGGTAATTGCTTGATGAACAAGAAATAGTAAGTAGCAAAAGGCCAAGTAATTTCAAAAGTAATTATCAAGTTAAGGAAAATCATCTATAATCTACAAGTCTCTTGATTTTCCAACAATTTGAACCAAAGAACAACCACTAGTAGTCGTTGGTGTCAATTATGCCAACTCCTGTGTATTCATACAAATGGGGTCCAAGACTCAAAATTAGAATTCATGGGTTCCTTGGTGAACCCATGCATGTTGTTTTCGAATGTCTTGTTTGTGTTGCTGATGGGAGGGAATGTCGCATGAACTATGAAATAATTGAGTTTCTAACAAGAAACTCAAAACATGTCAAATAGTTTGTATCACAATATAACCTTGTGCGTAGAAACGAAGGTTGTTTGCTTTGTTATGAATTGTTTATGTTAAATAATGATATTGACAAGAGAGTGATAAAACAAACATTTGGCTTCCAAGGCCATGCAATTCAAAATATGGAGGAGATTCAAATAAAGAAGCTAGAATTTGATTGGAAGGCTTTTGAGTTATTAAAAAAGTACCAAGTACATGTGCATAAGGAAAATTTTGAGAATGTATCGGAGGAAGTTTATGAAATATTTGTGGTCAAAGTCCACTACATTTTGTTTCACCAGAAAAAGAAAATAACAGGCTTCTGCCTTGTGGCTTTGGTACATTTCACCAAGAGTACCCGATTGATGGAAAACTGGTTGTTGTTGGTGTGTTGGATATAATGCCCATAGGTGTATTGAGTCGTTATTTGTTTTACGATCTAGACTATGCATTATTATCTCTGGGGACTTCGAGAGGGATGAGGAGGAAGAAGGAATTTAGGGAGAAGACACATTTGATGGAGGAGAAATGACCGAATGGTGAATAGGTCCAAACAAAGAGAGCAGGGAGGAACCAAAATGTCATTTGTGCGGAGGGAACAATCACGGGCAAAATCCAAGGGTGTAGATCTGGGGTAAACAGTGTGAAGGTGCAGAGTCGGAGTTGAGGTTGTAGGTAGACTCTACCACCTGATAGGTAGTAGGGTCATGTCAGGCTCACCTGAGGTGACCTCAGAATTGTATTGTGAGTTGGTTCTTGCCTTGATTTTGGAGAGGTTGGGTAGGGGAGTGACCTAGACCTCCTCCCAATTGATGAAACTTGGACATTTGTATATTTGGGTTGTAATAAAATATTATGTGGAGGTTATGATTGCCCATCCTATATCTTGTGTACTATTACATGTTTTGTGGTGCATATGCTATTTCGTTCAATGAAAGTTAATGAATGTTACATATGATGATGAAGTTAAGTGCAATTGTACTTGTGATAGTTACATGTTTATTTCGCATAAATTGTTAACAAAACACACAGACATAAGTATAACTATAGAGGTGTAGTGTCCATGATGTGGTTTAACTCCTTTGGCGGCGTGATAGGTGGTATCAAAGCATATTTTGTGGTGGGCTCCACACCACTAGTAGGTGGTATCAGTTGATTTTGTGTAGCATCGAGAGGTATTCCCGCATGCCAAGAGGTATCATAAGTCGGCCCAACCATGAAGGGACATGTCCCTTGGGAAATTTTTCCCCATTTGACTACTATATTTTGATGCTGTGGCAACTCATTTTACACCAAGCAAGTTGCTTCATTTTTTGAGGCCTCTTGGACAGCTGAATGAGGAGCAAGAAGGACTGTTTTTTCGTGTGGAACAGGTCAACAAGAAGTTGAGCATGAAGAAGGTCGAGTTAGAAGGCCACAGGGCTTGATTTTTGACAAAGTTGATCAAGGTTGACTAGTATGTATTTGACCAGGTTTGACTGATATTTGGACTTGGATTTTGGCACTGATTTCTAGACAATCTAGAATTGTAAACCTTGCTGAAGAATAATTTCTCCTAGAAGAGAAGTTGCTAGGTTTTCTCCTAAGTTTGGGTTTCTAGGGAAAATTTGTTGTCTCTATTGTGCATGGCTCTCTTTATGATCTTGATTGTTTTTGCTGCTTTCACTGTTGAAATTTTCTATTTATAATTTCTCAATGATATCTAAAGCATTAGATCAATTGTTTGATGATCATTAGGTAGTAATTATTAGATCAAAAGATTGGTTTCTACTGTGCATCATTGTAGAAAAATTCAACAGTGTCAAAGCGTTTTTTGTTGTGGGCTCCGCACCACTAGGATGTGGATTTTAGAGCATTTTGTGACATGTTCATCGAGACATAAACTCTTCTTATCAATAAGATAGTGTTGGAGCAGGATTATTTGGTTTGCAATTTATCACTTTGAGGAGGTGATTCATGAGGTTTGTAGGTTGCAAGCTTTCTGCTATCTGGGGTCATTGGGGTATGATATTTGGTTGGCTTTTGCTTTTATTGGGCTTAGTTATCAGGGGCATTTGTGCAATGTTGGTGACTAAGTTTTCTTTAGTTGGTTCACATTTTGAGAGTAGTGGTGTTGTGGGGAAGAATTTGCTTAGGCTTATCTCTTAGTTGGTTGAGAAAAGTCAAATTGATTGAGAAAGAATGGATCGACTTGAAGAGAAGGTGAATTGTGAAAATTCCTAGACTATGGGAACCCCTACTGCAACAAATTTGAATCTACTTCACCTACTTGATTTTTAAATTACATTTATGAAGTTATTCTTTTGAATATTGAAGCAAATTACTTCTGTAGCCTACACTAATTAAATATTTGATCTCATGAAACAAAAAACAGAGCAAAGAACAAGATACATAGGACACACTTATTGTTGGACACAATAGTCCCCGGAAAAACCCAATGCGGGAAAACCGATGCAGTAGTTTTGAGGGTTTATTATTATGCAGGAGAAATATCTGAATACAAATCTATGATGCTCATCTAGCAATCCTTTATAGAGAAAACATTGGCAGAAAATCTGAGTGAGTTTTACCTCACTTCACCTGGCAAAATTTCAGCTGATCTGGCACAAGATTGGCTAACCCCGACTATTTCTGCGTTGGCCCTGCGTCAGCCTTTTAGGCTCTACGTGACCCTTGCATCACCTTCTCTGCCCTCTGTGTCAGCTCACCTGACTGTTTCGGCAGTGCTCGGTAGTTTCGACTGTTCCGACAATTCTGGATTCTGCGTGGCAGACAACTTTTCTGCGTCAGCTCTCCCGGCTACTGCGCTGCCTCCACGTCAGCTCTCTTGGCTGTTCTGGCAGTTCCTGATTGTTTCGGCTGTTTCGACAGTTTTGGATTCTACGTGATAGACAACTTTTCTGCGTCAACTCTCCCAGCCACTGCGCTACCTCTCTGCAAGCTCTCTCCGCCTCTTTGTCATTATTCTCCAGAAAATCCTTCTTCCAGATTTTCACTGCCCCTCTACTGCAAAATCTCCCCAATTGATTTTCCTCCTGAGAACTTCTCACCTTAGAAAATCAATTTCCTCAATCTCGGTGTGCGTGTTTCCAAATGTACCCTAAGCCTCCATTTTATACCTTTCCTGTTGAGTCTTCAATGGCTGAGATTAAGTCTCTAATCAACTACTAAGATTAAAACATGACTTGATCCACCTTTTAGACCATTCTCACCCATATTTTGATTAATGCCCATTAATATTTTAATTTCCCTAACTTTAGAATTAGGAACCCCATTAAAAATATTAATTATTTTAATAAAATACAACCTGGGTGGAATTTCACCAAATGGTTTCTGGGTTCTGTAGAACTCATGTGCCTTAGTCTCTCCACCAATTTTCAAGGCTAGAGCACTTCCAATGCTACCAAAAACTAACACTCCCTCTTAGCAAGGAAAGTGCTCTAGCAACAATGTCCACTTGCATCCTGCTTTGTTTCTGAAGCACCTCCTTTCTGCACTGATGTTGCCACCAACACTGTGCTGTTGCTGCTATTGTATTGCTGCCCATGACACTGCCACTGCCACTGCTGCATCTGTACTATAACTCCCTCTCAGACGCTGCATGTGCTGTGTTGCTGCCATTGCTAACACTGCATCCGTATTGCAACTCAGTTGCTCAGAGAAGCAATTGAAAAACATCCAAACTTAGTTGAACTTAACTGTGTTTGGCATAATACAATGAATGTTGTAATTTGACTACTGCTGATTCTGATCCTTTGAATCTTCTGCGTTGCTACTGATTCCTGCACTGTGCCAACTACACTGCTGCCAACCTTGCTCTGCGCTAATCAGTCTTTGGTCCCTAGCTACTGCTTCTGTCCTCCAAACACTCCACTGCATCATCTGACACTAAGTCCATCTCGTTATTGCTGAATCTTGGGCTCCTGTAGCAAGGAATTGATCTAAGAGGTGGACTCCTCAACGATCTTGCCCACATGTAGTCCTCCCGACTACAACTCAATGGCAAACTCATCCTCGTCAATCTTCGTAGCTGCAACCTTTGGACAACATGATCTCGAACTCCATCGGGAATGAGCATCTTTGCTTCCCTTGCTCGGCCTTGTACTTCTTCTTTTGATCGTTGTCAGCAAGAACAACTACAACACTTTTGACGTAGAACTTGAGATCATATTCCTCTAGAACAACTAAGATTCTGGTCTTCCATATGACATAGTTGGAGGCTCCGTCCAACTTGTCCTGATCTCTGAGCCCATGTGATGCCATCTCACCCAACTGTCGAACTGACTCCTCTAGTCACTGCTTAGCACTGCCCAGCTACTCATAAAGTGAGAAATTCGAACTTTCTGGCGGAAAGTTCTTTGAGGAGAAAATTCCCCTTCTACGTGTCTTTGTTCTTTTCCAGCGGATTTCTGTCCCAACAGAAATTGTGCCTTTCAAGCACTGTGCTGAGGCACTGCGTCACTCCCTTTGCCTTTGCAAACTAAAGAATTGGAAATCGTACCTCTGTTGTCTCACTCATAGAGAGATTTCCTTAGATCTGCTTCTCGGCAAGGACTGCGCAATTCCCTCAAGGGGATTCGAATTGCTGCCAAGTGCAGCTTCCAGCCTCGCTGCCTAGCACTTGATTTGCTCTTCCTGTTTCAAAACAATGCTTTGATACCATGTGAAAATTCCTACTCTCAAGGAGTCCCTATTGCAACAAATCTGAATCTACTTCACCTACTTGATTTTTAAATTACATTCATCAAGTTATTCTTCTAAATACTGAAACAAATTACTTTTGCAGCCTACACTAATTAAATATTTGATCTCATGAAACAAAAAACGGAGCAAAGAACAAGATACATAGGACACACTTATTTTGGACACAATAGTCCTCGGAAAAACCCAATATGGGAAAACCGGTGCAACAGTTCTAGGGGTTTATTATTATGTAGGAGAAATATCTGAATACAAATCTAGGATGCTCATCTAGCAATCCTTCACAGAGAAAATACTGGCGGAAAATTTGAGTGAGTTTTACCTCACTTCACCCAGCAGAATTTCGGCTGATCCGACACAAGACTGGCTAACCCCGGCTATTTTTGCGCTAGCCCTGCGTCAACCTTTCAGGCTTTGCGCCAGCTCTGCGTCACCTTCTCTGCCCTCTGCGTCAGCTGTCCTGGCTCTTCCGACAGTTCCTAGCAGTTCCTGATAGTTCCGACAGTTCCTGGCAGTTTCGGCTGTTCCGGTAGTTCCCAACAGTTTTGGCTGTTTCGACAGTTTTGGATTCTGTGTGATAGGCAACTTTTCTACGTTAGATCTCCCGGCTACTGTGCTGCCTCTGTATCAACTTTCCTGTTTGTTCCGGCAGTTCCCGACAGTTCCGACAGTTCTTGGCTGTTTCGGCGATTCCGACAATTTTGGATTCTGCGTGACAGGTAGCTTTTCTGCGTCAACTCTCTTGACTACTACGCTGCCTCTCTACAAGCTCTCCCCGCCTCTCTGTCAGTATTCTCTGGAAAGTCCTTCCAGATTCTCACTACCCCTCTGCTGCAAGATCTCCCTAATCGATTTTCCTCATGAGAACTGCTCACCTCAGAAAATCGATTTCTTCAATCTCTATGTGTGTGTTTCCAAATGAACACCAAGCCTCCATTTTATACTTTTTCTGTTGAGTCTTCAGTGAACGAGATTAAGTCTCCAATCAACGACTAAGATTAAAACTTGATTTGATCCGTCTTCTAGATCATTCTCACCCATATTTTGATTAATGCCCATTGATATTTTAATTTCCCTAAGTTTAGACTTAGGAACCCCATTAAAAATATTAATTATTTTAATAAAATACAATCTGGGCGGAATTTCACCAAACGGTTTCTGGGTTCTTTAGAATTCATGTGCCTTAGCCTCTCCACCAATTTTCAAGGCTAGAACACTTCCGATGCTACCAAAAGCTAACATGAATGATCTCATTGGTTTGGTCAATGAGCAGTCAAAGACGATTATGATATTGTAGAAGGTTGTTGGGTAGAATTCTTCCAACACTTCAATAAAGGTGAAGGCCAAAGAACTATAGACATATGATGGTACTGGGAGTGCAAAGGTACTAGGCGATTTCTATTGGGATATGGAGCAATATTTGGGTTAGATGAGTGGATGCTCAAACGAAGCGAAAGTTGGAACTAGTGCTACATATTTGATAGGGACAACAAAATTTTGGTGGAGATCCAAGATGGAAGATTGGGCAAACTAGTTACATTGGTGACAATATCACTACATGGGTAGTAATGAAGGGAGCTCTGTATGTGCAGTTTGGACCAAGAAATTAGTGATGGGTTGCAAGGAACAAGTTAAGAATTATAAAACAAACATGAAGCATTCAGGCCTACATCGAAGAATTCTCAATGCTTGTGTTGGAGATTAAGGATATGTCAGAGGAGGATCAGTTGTTCAATTTTTTGCTTAAAATGCAACCATGGGCACATGATGAACTAAGAAGAAAACATGTACAATCTATTGCAGCATCTATACCAAAGAAGATAAAATTTTGGATTTCCGTAGTGATGGGAAGACAAATGGACGAGAGCATGATGGTGGAAAGGGCAAGAAGAAGGATACCAAAGGAAAGGGGAAGTCTTCGAAAGAAAATTGACCAAATTAGGACAAAAAAGGGAGAGAAGAAACCTCTTTCATGTTGGCCTTGTGCGAAGGATCATATGGCGAAGAATTTCCCATTGAAGTAGAAGTTAGCTACTATGGAGCAAGAAGGAAGCCATCTGTGGAGTGACGCTGGTTTTCGGGGCAACGTCTACTAAGAAGGCCATTCCAAAGCATGGCTAGAACTGAAACCGATTGAACTTCGTGAATGTTGATATTGATTGGAGTTAGTGGATTGCTATGGTAGATAGTGGTGCGACTCACAACTTTATGAGGGAGGACGTGGCAAGACAATTTTGTTTTTAGATTGTACTGACTCAGATGTTTTTCAAAGCAGTCAACTTCGAGGAGAGGAGCAGTTAACTCAGAATAGTGAAGTATGTACCATTTAGATAAGAGATTAGAAGGGGAAGCTTGACTTCAGTTTTGTACACCTAGATGACTATGATGTTGTATTGGGACTGGAGTTATTTATGGGGAAGAGAGCTGTAGCAGTTCATCATATGGAGAGATTGTTCATACTCTCAAGACAGGATTTGGTGGTAGTGCAGACTTTCACAATCGACTGTTATGAATATAATTTATAGTAAAAATAATAAAAATGTAAACAATAATAAAATAATAATTAATTAACTAGTAGTTAATAATGAAGAGGTTTTTCCCTAAGGACATAACCATTGTGAAGAGGTACCTGCCTAGGGTATATAAGCAAGTTTTTATATAAT
>APFE031291182.1:114881-155891 GCA_000404065.3 Pinus taeda
CTTCAACCATCATCAAAGCAATCAAAGTGAAGATTTCATCTTCACATGACAAGTAAGTATCTTTTCAATCTATAATCAAATTTTGTTAAATGACTTTATGAATTGCAAGGACATCTATAGGTTGATGGGTCATCAAAATTCCTTGCATGAAGAAGGAGGATAGACATAGTCCTCTAAGTAGTTGAAGTCATTAAACATATCGAAAGGTCTCCTTTGACATGATGGAAAGGGATACTTATGAAAGATCCCCTCACATAGCAATATTGGAGACATCAAAGTGATGACGATGATAAACTCATTCTTTGAATGTGCAATGAAGAAGGTCACATGAAATATGATCTACTTGAAAGTAAAAGGCATCAAAAGATGTAGGATATCTTCATAAGGTCTCATATACAAGATCTAGGAAGGAAGATAACCATCATTGATCTATAATGCACTAACAAGGTAACAAGTATCCATGAGATAAGAAAGTTACCTCATTCGACAACTTATGGTCTTTATGCTAAATAGAGAAAGACAAGTTGATGGCAAAAATATTGAAAGTACTAAAACATGTGCAGAAAAGAACAACAAGTTTTCAATGCTATGGAAAGTTTATAGAAAGAAGCTCATACCACTAATGGAGGAAGCTGAAGAAAAGGGGCGAAGGAAAGAGGGAGTACCAAATCTCTACTATGAGTGAGATGGTATCCCTCACAAAAGGGTCCTATCATAAGCTTTTGTTATAAGATATGACAATGATGATAAGATGCATCGCAACATCATGGAAGCATTAGAAACAAGAGCTCGTGACATCACCATGGTAATCATGAAGAACAAAATCCATGACAAACAAAACATGAAGGATATAAATCTTGGGAACCTCAGTGGACATTGAAGGAAAGAGTCATCTAGGACAAGGCTCATCATACATAAAGTCAAAAAGGAAACATCTGCCAGTTGGGGATATACAAGATCCTCAAAATGCTTTGATGGAATCCTCATCGGAGGGTTCACTAATCTGGAGAGGAAGCAAGTGTTTCAACAAGAACTCCAACTTATGGAATCCATGAAATGATGATGTGATGACATGAAGCAGATCAAGGGATTGAAGATCTTTTCAATCAAGGAAGCTGCTAGAAGAAGCCTCGATGACCTGAAGGTAAAATAAGGTATGTATGCTTGTGTTTAATATTATAATGTCATGTAATATGGTTGCAGGTAACATGGATCATTGCTTCTATCTTGAGAAGCACGATCAAGAGAAAAATATCTCCTTCTCTGAAAGGATATAGGAAGGCATAAGTCACACTAGATGAAATCAACACAATATGTCCTCATATGAAGTATGAGGTGGTTGAATACAATTTAGAAACTTTGGTTGAAAGCTTCTGGGAATGGAATGTGCAAGGAAGGAAGATATCGTGAGATATGCAACCATGATGAAGACAATCAACATCCAAAAGATCAAGAAGATTTGACTAGGAAATCTCCTGGAAAGATATGAAGACTACGATGAAAGTCTGAAAATTGGAGACCCTTGACAATAGATATCTTTGGGAGATGTGTCAACATGTATGCAGGATGCTGATACCTATAAGAAGATGTCATGATGAAGAGCCATCTCGTAAGGTATGATTTGATTTAACATGATGTTTTGATTTCTTGAATAATATCTGGATAATGCAGGGCTACTCGAACAAGAGTTGTAAATACAAGTACAACTAGCATTCATGTGGTGGATGGAAGAAGCATGATGAGAAAGAAGTATTCATATAACGAAGGTTCTAGATATGAAGAAGGCCACTTTCCTTGAAGAAAGGAATGACATTATGAACTAAGGAGGAAAGTGATTGATGGCTGTTACCCTACAAGGAAGAAGCTCAATTGATTTTCATGGCATCAAGGAGAGAAGTTGATCAAGTAGTTGATGGACCAACAAAGAAAAAGTTGATGATGTATAGAAGAGTCCCTAGCTAAGAGGGAGCTCTGACAGGTCCCTGATCAAGAGGGAGCTTGGATTGGATCACCCCTGATTAAAAAGGAGTGAAAATTGTGTTTTTCTATTTCATGTGTCATGCACTAGACCAAGACTAACAACTGTAAGTCTAGGTGAAGCCCATGAAGAGAAGTGTAAACACTTGATATCCTCCCTAGTTGAGAGGGAGAGATAGACACAACATTCTTGTCTTCACTTTGGAAGAAAGAATGGAGGATTGGGTAATCATCTGGCATCCGATGCTCTTTGAGGATGTGTAGGGCATCCAAGACAAGAGTAGGCAAGAGGATCAATATTCTTTGAGGGTTGGGAACCCAAGATAAGAATAGTCCTAGAAGGTCATACTCATTGAACACCCGGGTGGGTATGTACCTTGAGAGACAATGATGAAGTTGTCTATAGTTATTGGTCTTGCTAACATTGTGCTCTGATCTAATGAGAGATAGAGCTGTCAGTTAAGGCCTTGCTGTGGAAACAATGTTGGTTACTATGATGCTATATAGATGGGTTACCAATCTGATTCTTCTTATGAGAAATTCTTCAGATTGAGAATGACCAAGTACCGTCATGAATATCTCCCTAGTTAAGAGGGAGTGTTGAAGAAAGTGTAACTAGGTTCGGTCTTCATGACATTGTAATTATGATTTATAAGAATATGAATTTATTATGCCTTGTTGCATGGGTTTCATGAGCAAGAGGTTTATTTATTACTGGTTCCAATTGAGAGCCTTAGGATAAGTCAAAGAGTCAATGTCATGTATTAAGAAGCTCTTCTTGAGCATGAGAAAAATACAAGTCTATAGAAATGACAAGTATCCCTTCAAGATGAGCACAATCCTCCAAGACAAGCACAAGAAGAAGTCTACGAGCTAAAAGATGAAGAATACAGTCATGTCAACCTCAAAGCATATATAAATGTCATGTCGGCTCAATAAAAGAGACACATCGGTTCACATTGACACGTCGGCTAAATATGGGAGATATAACCACTATAAATAGGCGTTCAGGCTCATAATCACAGTCAAGGATTTTTGGACAGCTCTGAAACTTCGGTAAAGTACAGTGGCTCAGAATCTCGGTCAAGTATAAGCACAATGGTTAAGAATCTCGGTGAGTCATTTCTCAGATGGCTCGACATTTCTCGAATGGTCATCATGATTCAGGTCTCGGTGTAGGGAAGATCTGTGTAGGGAAGAACACTATCACAGTCTCGGGGGACCTATCTCCTAGCAGTCTTTGCATAAATATGATAAGAAAGATCTCGGGAAACATCACTGTCTCAACATACATTCTAGGTGTAACCTCAGTCTTACTGTCTCGACATAAGGAGGATCACGATGATGCCATAGTTGCACTCTGAGTCTCGGCATACTTGTCATGAAATACACTCTTGACATGCTCATAGTAATCACATAAACATAGTCAAGATCTCAATGAAGACAAGGTTAATATAGAGTCCTATTTGACATGATGACGATCTCAGTAAGAGTGCAGTAATGAACATGGAGATATAGTACAACAATCATCTCAGTGAAGGTGCAAGAATAATGATCAAGGTGAAGTAGTGGTGTTGATGATGATCTCAACAGTAAGAAGAGGATTGGTGTATTGGTCTTGGAGTGGCCTAGTAGGACAAGGGTCACGGTCTTGGTATTCGTCAATTGGAATCTCTATAAGAAGAATTTTGTGCGGGTTTTCCTCTCTAAGAGGGAGAAGTTTTGCCCCTGGCAGGATGCCAACGTCTTGGGTTCTTGTCTCTTTGTTTTGGTAGCTATTTGATGAACTAATGAAGGCTCACTCTAATAATAATAAGTGAAGATTGGAATAAGAAGAAAAATTGAAAAACACCTCACAAATAATTATCATGCCTAGAAGAATATCATTAACTATAATTGCCCTAGATTCTTCAACATGGACTAGGGTCAAAGACTAACCTCCCTGGTTAAGTGAGAGAACAAGTTTACAGTCAAGATCGGTCAATCATCCATATCATCCCTTAATTCATGTTAGAATGGTCGAAACATTAAGTCAAAGCACATGATTGCAAGATGGTTAAAGTACCTACCGAAAGATGACGTACCTTCCTTAAAGAGGAATGTTGGATGGGTAAGGTGTTTGACCGATACAAATGGTGGAGGATCCTGGCACACTGTCATGTACTGAGCAATGTAGGGCTACTGGTTGGTTGGCTGTCCAAAGAAGGAGAAAATTTTCTCCTATGGGGTTACCCATGTTTTGGTGGATAACAATCCTCCCACCCATTACAAGTTAAAATCTTTGATTGCTATTGACTTTTTTTTCTTATCATGGTCAATGTTTCTTTGGAGAGGGAGAGGGAGTGGGAAGCGGGTTTTCAAAAGCTCCCAGGTTGGGGAGTGAATTTTTATATAATATATATTTTTATATATTTTGATGCATATATGTCAACGAAAGCATGTAGAATGATGAATTAGAATAAAAAATCATAAAAACATGGATTAAAGTTTAAACCATATAATATCAATCATCTAGAAGCTATAACCTTCATCAACCCCATGTCCACAAGTTACGAGTTCTCATTTATATAGCATGTAAGGGTGCACATAACCAAAATAACATTGAGTGCAATCCATCTCTGAATAAAAAACACATCAACAAATAGGCTCTAGATGGCCTCTAGCACAATGTTGTAGGAAATGCCCCCCCAGATCAAAAGCCCAAAACGCGATCCATACGGATCCGTGGGCGATCCATCGTACGAAACAAGTTTCGAAATTTCCGAAATGTGGATCGGGCCGAAAATAACAGTTCCTGCCTTGTCGGAAACCTACGGCCCGATTCACGTTTCGGAAATTCCAGAATGCGTGTCGTACGACGGATTGGCCGTATGATCCGCGTCGGATCCGTACGGATCGCGACTACTTCATCGGGTAGCCGATCGTTTCAGTTGCCCCGGCCACATTTTGGCTCTTTTTAATTTTTTTTTTTCACTTTTATTTGTTGGGGTGGGTCCAACTTGGGTTAGGGTGAGAAGTGAAGGGATTAAAAGACCCTTTCATCTCTCATTTGCTCACTTCTACTTTATGAGAGCTTGGAGAAGAGAGGAGAAAGCGAGGAGAGACTTGAGGAGAGCTTGGAGGAGTGAAGGAGGAGGAGCTAGGAGAAGGAGGAGGAGCTTGGAGGAATAAAGAAGGGCTTCCATCTACAAGAGCTAAAGAGGTAAGTGCAAACCCCAAACTCCCTCATTTTTTTGTCATTGGTTTTTGTATTTTTCTCCTCTCTCTCCTACTCTTTCCCATTCTTTCTACTTGCTCATTTAATTGCAGGTTGTCCACGACCTATATCCATATTCGAAGATGGTGTTCGTTTGGCTTCTATGTATCGTTCCACTTTTGGTTTTAATGATGGCAAGGGGGAGCAGGAATAGAAGGGAAGAAGAACAAGAGGATAGTGGTCCCCATATGAGTGACCCAATGTATGATGAGGAGGAAGGGTTTGAAGAGGAAGAGGATGAACCTGAAGGGAACACTGAAACACTAGAGGGGAAAGCTGCATTAACACCCATGTGGAACTATGTGACCAAACTTGAAGGGGGAAAGGGTGGTGGAAGCTACAAATTTTTGTGCCCTCATGGTTGTCATGGAGGAAAACCAATTAGTGGTTCATATACCCGTTGGAGGAGGCATCTTTGTGGGGTAATGGACAATGATGATAAAAAGGGTGCTTTGGGGATATAAATTTGCCCAAATATTTCAGCTGAACAAAGAAAATACATGCAAAAAGAGGATGTTGCACAACAAAAAAGCAAGAAACAAAAGCCTCAGTCTGAATCAAGTGCAACCTCTAGATTTGGTAGTTCATCTCCTCATGGTACTTCTGCAAGCTCAGGAGGTAAAAGAACAATATGGGATTTCCTGAATGTTGTTGGGAGGGATGATGTGGATGGAAAGAGAGTCCAATTTCTTTGTGCTTGCGTTGTACCATTCAATGTGCTTCGCTCTCCCTATTGGCATGAAATGGTAAAGGCCATCAATGAAGCCCCAAAAGGGTACAAGTCCCCCAACTATGAGAAAGCTAGAACAATGTTATTAGAAAGAGAAAAGCAAAGGTTCATAGAGCTTTGACACATTTTACAAAGGAGTGGGTGGATTGTGGGGTACAAATTGTATTAGATGGGTGGACAAATATTAGAAACCAACATTTGATAAATGTTCTTAGTGTTTCTGCTAGTGGTGTAGTATTTATTACATGTCATGACTCCTCCTCCATCAGTGCATCTTCCCAAAACATTGTAGATCTCCTATTACAATCAGTCAGAGATATTGGTCCAAAAAATGTGGTTCAAGTGATCACAGATAATGAGCAAATTGTAAGGCAACTTTTGGTCTGGTTGCCTGGTGCACATATTGAACCTTTTGATGCATGATATTATGAAGAATAAAGAATGTGGGTGGATTAATGAGCTTTATAGGAGAGGAAAGCAACTCATTAAATTTATCACAAGGCATACAAGGGTAAACTACTTCTATGGCACTTACTTTAAGTTGCAGCGGCTTAAACTTGCAAAAACAAGATTTGCAAGTTATTACCTCACCTTTAGGCGGTTAGTGAAGGTGAGACAAGCTTTAACTAATATGGTGACTGCTGAATCATGAGAGGAAATTAACACTGATAGAGATAGTTTTAATGCAACCAAAGACACTATTCTTGACATGTACTTTTGGTCACAGATCAAATATGTTTTGCAAATCACCAAACCAATTTATTACATGATCAAGTTTGCAAATTCAGATCGACCAATAATTGGGGAGTTGTATGAGCAATTGGATAGCATGTTGGGACAGAGTAAAGAGATTGTTGAGCCTAGAGATATCACCTTGTACAATTATATTCGTGCAGAGGTAGAAAACCGATGGGAAATGCTAAATGTTCCATTGCATGCATTAGCATATGTTTTGACACCTAGATACTATCATCCATCATGGCTTACAACATCAACACCTGGGGGGGGGGGGAGCAGGAGAAAACCACACCTTGATCAAGAGGTTCATGAAAATTATATGATTGCATTGAGTAAATTAGTCCCTGATGAGGAGGAGGCTGCCATGGTACGGAGACAGTTGAGCAACTATACGCTTAGCACTGGTCCATTTGGGAGCATGCATGCAATTAGAGATCGAGAGATTTTTTCTTCTCGAGTGGTGGAACATGCATGGAGGTGCTACTCCACTTCTACAGACTTTGGCAATGCAGGCGCTATCACAGGTGCTAAACACTTCTTATGCAGAGTGGTGTTGGAGCTCTTATTCTTTCATCCATAGTGTTAAAAGGAACAAGTTGAGTTTAGACCGGAAAAAGAGCTTGGTTTATGTTCATTACAACTTGCAATTGTTGTGCCATTACTGTGATGATGCAAAGCATAATAAAGACCTTTAGGTTTGGGACAAGAATCCAGAGGAGCCCAATTTGGAGGATGGAGCGTTGTGCTTAGAGCAATTAGAGGATGCTCTTTTCCAGGTATGTTCATTGTGGTATGAATTTCAAAATTCAGTCAATAAGTGGTATGTCCATTGAATTCGAATGTGTCAATTTTGCTTATAAAGCATTTCTCTAATTCATGTTTCTAATTTTTTTTGTTAACTAGTGGTTTTTTTTGTATGAATTTTTTGAGTGATTCCAAGATGATGATAATCGAGTTGAGATGCCACCCCCATTTGGTCCCTTGGTTCCTAGGTTCCATGGTTCAACACCAACAACAGGGGGTTCGTCTTCATCAGTTTCAGTGCCACAACTTCCACAGGCACCATCTTCTTCATTGCCACCACATGGAGGCCCACCGCCACGTTCTCTTCGTGGTGGAAGGAGGAGAGATTATTAGATATATTCACAATTTACTACTTTTGTCATAGATTAATCATTAGACTTGTAGGCTTGTTGTGAATTTGAACCTTTTTGTCTTGGTGGTGGCCAAGTAGCCTATTTTGTAAACATTACTATTTGAATTTTGGACATGACTAATGTTGACAATTGCTCACTTGCTAGATAATATGCTTTATGTTTTATGTTTTATAATATGCTTAAATGTTTTATAATATTCCTAAAAATTTGATGTATATTTGTAATTACTAGAATATAGATGGTTGATGCTCGAATAATTAATCATTGATGTAAAATGGAATCATGGATGCCATATCTATCTTGATTTATGTAAAAATATGCATGTTTTCATGTCTTCTACAACTAGTTTGGTATTTGGTATTCCGAGACGTTTCGCGTCCTCGATTTTTAGAAAATGAAGCTTTTGTGTTCCCGCTTCCAAAAAATGTCCTTATTTCGTCCCCGCTTCGTGCAACGGTTCTCTAGCATCCAAAAAAATCATGCTACAACAAATACCTACATATCATCAAAATAATTGCCTATCTTGGGATCTTTGTTATTAATATCACCCTCTAAGCATTAACATAAGCTAGAAAAAACATAACATGTCAAGTCAAGATTTTGCTTGAGTGATGGGTACATTTTTAGTAGGGTCATGATAGAGGAGTTCGAGAACCAATGCCACTAACATCAAGGTACATAGAGGGTTTGGTGCTCTTGATTAAATACAAGGTCCATACCCTAGTACATGACAAAATCCAATTGAAACATTGCAATCCCCCCAATCCTGAAAAACTGATAAGTTTGCTGGATTTTGAGCGAGATCTAAAATCTTACTTTCTCCATATGAAATCAAATGAGGTTGGAACCACTCTCAAACATCTTCAGTCTTTTCATGGTAATGGTAAAAATTTAAGTAAAACAATGAAAATGAAAGATAAAGGAGAATGTCACTTTTACTTTAAGAATTTAACATTACCATGAATTGCATATCAATACTAGGGGCATAGGTTTGAGTATTAGGTTGCCCCACTCAAAAATTCTTGTTTCTTTGAATTTTTTGTGTATTTGGAACATCTTTGTGAACTTTTTTTTGCGAAAAAACGAGGGAGCGAATTTTTTTTGCGGGAGTGAATTTCAGTGCTCCTGATTCGCTTATGCTCAGAGTGTGCTTCGGGAGCGAATTCGGGGGGGAGGGGGTGGGGTGCGTGCTCCCCTGCAACCCTGATCATGGTTTTATTTATGCATCCTTTTCTTTAGTGTCAATGCTTTAGTTAAAATCTTATATTCTTCAAGCATGATTATTTTAAAATTTTCAACACAGGCACCTTAGAAAAAAGTCTGAATATTTTTTCACCTCCTTTTATTTTGAAACTTTGAATGAAAACTTGACTTGCCTGTATGTTGTGTGGTTGCTGTCCTTTCCCTTAAGCATGACTTCCAAAATCTTTTATTCTTGAAGCATGATTACTTTAAAATTTCAACACGGGTACATTAGGAAAATGCTGAATACTTTTTCACCTTCCTTTATTTTGAAACTTTGAATGAAAAATTGACTTGGCTCCATGTTGCTTGCATGCTGTCCTTTCTCTCAGGCATGGCTTCCAAAATATTTTATTCTTCAAGCATGATTATTTTCGGGGGGGAGGGGGTGGGGTGCGTGCTCCCCTGCAACCCTGATCATGGTTTTATTTATGCATCCTTTTCTTTAGTGTCAATGCTTTAGTTAAAATCTTATATTCTTCAAGCATGATTATTTTAAAATTTTCAGCACAGGCACCTTAGAAAAAAGTCTGAACATTTTTTCACCTCCTTTTATTTTGAAACTTTGAATGAAAACTTGACTTGCCTGTATGTTGTGTGGTTGCTGTCCTTCCCCTTAAGCATGACTTCCAAAATCTTTTATTCTTCAAGCATGATTACTTTAAAATTTCAACACGGGTACATTAGGAAAATGCTTAATACTTTTTCACCTTCCTTTATTTTGAAACTTTGAATGAAAAATTGACTTGGCTCCATGTTGCTTGCATGCTGTCCTTTCTCTCAGGCACGGCTTCCAAAATATTTTATTCTTCAAGCATGATTATTTTAAATTTTCAAGACAGGTACCTTAGAAGAAAATATGAACATTTTTTCACCTTCCTTCAGTTTTTAACTTTGAATGAAAACTTGACTTGCCTCCTTGTAGCTTGTGTGTTGTCCTTTCTCTCGAGCATGACTTCCAAAATATTTCCTGCTTCAAGCATTGTTATCTTAAAATTACAAGACAGGTACTTCTGTAAAAAAGCTGATAATTTTTTAACAATCCTCTATTTTAAAACTTCGAATGAAAACTTTTCTTGCCTCGATGTTGCATGTATCCTGCCCTTTCTCTGAAGCATGATGTTCAAACTTTCTCTTTGTTTGGGCAATGAATTCAATCTTCTATGATCTTCGACTCAAGTCATAGGCTCTAGGCCAAGTTGCTTTGATACCACTTTCACATTTTAATGCACACTCATTCACAGGGATACAATAGAATGTTCAATGTTACACTCTCTCATCATGGACCATGAATATTGAGTACATTTACATGTATATGAAAGAGATTCATTCTAATTTTCCCACAAGGAATGACTCCACGTAATTGTGACTTTATTATGTCCACTTAACGACTAATATCACCTGGAACATACACTAATGATACCGTAAGACTTATGACTTAAGTGATACAAAATAACCGTTATTTTATTTATTTATCTAGCAGATTAATTGTAGCAAATGTATGCATCGGGTATCTAATAGTTCTTTGTTTGTCCTAGAATGGAATCTTTACAGCATTGTTTGGAGGCAAATATCTTGGGAGTTGTAGTTTTTTTGTGGTTTGAATTCTATGTTATTGTTCAGTATGGAAGAACAATTATATTTTAATGGAAGATTCTTGAAACATTGGTAACTGAATTGTGGTTGCTTGGTTAGCGTTATCTCATGGTTTATTTATATGTGTGTCCTCTCTCAATCAGGTGGTTTTTTTTTTTTTTATTTCTTTTGACATTCTTTATTGCATACTTTATTAGGATTCATAAATTCTTAAAGCAAGAAAACGAGGTTGGGAACATAACTCGACAAGAGGCTGTGAGCATGGTAAATAACTTTTATATGCGTTTTTGTTTTCTTTGATTATTAAGACATTATGAAGACAACTCAGATTTCTTAGTTTATAGAAGCATTGAAATGGGATGTGTATATGTTGTTTGATATACAATCTTTTTGTGAAGTTTGAAATATTGAACTTGTGTGATGCAGGTGCCACCACTTTTCTTGGATGTACAGTCGCACCACTATGTTCTTGATAGTGAGTCATCCCCCTGTCTCTCTGTTGAAAGGCAATGAAGATTTTAGTTTTGTTGTGTCATTTATTTTCACAAACCTAGGTATTGGTGCTTATTCAAGTAACGAGGTGATTCACTTCTTATATTTTTGTAGATATGCCAATATTGTAATTCAGACAACATATTTTATTCAACTAGTTGAGTTGATATAGGATTGAAGTGCCATATTTACCTAATTGTTTCTCACTTGTATAATTAGACAATATATAATAGAACAGAATGGGAAGGTTTCCGCGTACTAAATACACCTTGAAACTACATGTGAAGTGCACCTAGGGACAAGGGATTTTATAGGTGATAAGGAGATGCAGCCGAATTTTGAGCTCATAAAATAGGCACAATCTTCACCAAACGATGTGCTATTATTGAAACTATTACCGATTAATTTAATGGTCTTGACAAGGTCCTCTCGATGTGTTAAGGTGGTACCACACAGGATAAATTTATAGTCACCTTGGCACGAATCCCCACCTTTTAAGCCCAACTGTTACTAAGGCTATGGGAGGGTTCCCTAGCATGTATAAACAACTTCACCAAAGATGAGTAGCTCAGATCCTAGTATTGATACCTAAGGTGAAGTTTCGAGTTAATTTCTTATTGTTACTAATCTAGAAATAAAATTTACTGCATAAATAATGCAGACCAGCAAGCAAAATGTCACTCGAACCTTTCATTATTAAGCTCTAATAACAACAAAGGAATGAGTGATGAATATCCTTAGTATAATATGACTGTTGTTTTACTGTTCGATAAGTGGTTGTATGTAGACAAATACCTTGCTGTTATATACTTTCAGACCTGCAAAAAAATAAAAAACACAGAAAACCAGCAAGCTAATATGCTTTTTGTGGCCAGCCACAGGTGTGAAAACACACAAGATTAATAGATTTGTGGGTGCAGAAATTTGGGCAAGAAGTTAGTGATAATAAAAACAGCCAACAACTTAAAAAATGCAACTAAATGTAATTTTTAAGCAATCTGGAATTTACTTGCAGCGACAGGGGTTCAATCCTCCATGAGTCAGAACCCAGAAAATTATTCCAGCAGTAAAATCCACTTTCTAAAGCTGGAAAATGTTTATTTTAACTCCAAAAATTAAAGATATACTATGGAATCAAATTTGGAACTAAGCAAAGGGTTATTACTAATAAATACTTATCAAGCCCTTTTTATGAATATTTTGCAAGATCTGTGTCATATCCTGCTGTAATATACTGCAGATTTGCAAAATACCTCAACAAGACCCTTGTGAAATATGAATTTTAAGTGCGGGAAAAAGGATGAAATATTCTTGGTTAAAAGTACAGCTGATATTAAAATCACAAGGATTTACTGTCTTTTCTAAAGATAAAATTTGGCACATGTTAGGAAAAAGAAAGAGAATATTTTTGTATTTTTTACATGGATAAATCTGAAAATAAAAGAGATTTGTATTTTTAAATAAGATGGTAGCTGTAGTGAGGCTTACCTCGGCCTTGCTTTTACATTCTGAGACGTCAGATTGCAATCACAACCCTCTCTTTGTTGGACTAGTAAATGTGATTGGAGTATAAATGACTATTGCACCCAATATAGTCTAGAATAGTGGTACATGCTCCTGAATCCCACCAAGAAATATTTCTCTTCTCGAAATGTCTCCAATTATTGGGTCAACTATGACATACAGTGAAATCACTCCCTTATTGAGTTTGATTAGTGATGTGCATGGACAAAGAGGAGATGAGGTCTAGTGCCTTGATCGCCCCTTCTATGTGTCTCATTGTTCCTCAATGGATCAATCCAGTAATCTTGCAGTAACCTGAAAATACTTGTGTCTATTTTATAGGCATTATTACAACAAACTAAAAATAAAAAAACATAGAAGAATCTGTTGAAAAATGTGTAACTAGGTTCGGTCTTCATAAAGATGAAATGTACTTATGATTCTTGTTAAGTGTTAAATGAAAGAAAAATATTATTATTATTTTTTGAGCATGGGTTTTATGCTCAAGGTCTTTTATTCTATAGGTCAAGCACCCATTGAGTGCTCCTAGGGTTTGTCCTGGGTCAAGAAGTCAGAAGAGTCATTGTCATAAATTGAAGACCCCATCGGGCACATTATAACTTGTAAAGAAATTTATTTTTGTCTAAAAAAGTGTCCAGATACCCTCCAAGACCAAGTCGGCTTGGCAGCTGGCAAGTCAGCCTAAAAGGAAGAGCCACGTCCACCTTGAAGAGCCTATATATAGGAGGGAACTTGTCCTCCTTGAGATTCATTCACTCATCTCTCATTCTAGAGAAGAAGAAGGAAGAAGGCAATGAAGAAGGAAGAGGACGAAGAAGATCTTTGTTCTGCTATTTCTCTCTCACATGTGCTAAGGAGAACTAGGGTTTCTACAACAAATCTAGAGTTTCTATCTACAAGTTCGATCTTGGAGAAAAGAAGGCAAGTAGGTCAAGTGAAGGTCACCAAGGGTCATCGTCAAGCTCTAGAAGAGAGGGAGAGGCAAGCGAAGGTCAAGGGAAGGCTTAGAAGGTAGATCGAAGCTCACATGTGTGGCAACAACTATTGGAGGGGCCGAAATTCAGATCTGCAGTGGAGGCCGAAATTTTGCAGCTAGAGGTCGAAGAAGTGCTACTGGAAGAGATTTGACTGGGTTTGACTGGATCAAGGTTAGCACATTATCCGGAGAGGTTGGTGTTGGTCTTGGAGGGTTTTGAAGTCAGTCTTAAGGTCTTGGAATTTGTCAATTGAAGAATCTATAAGGAAGAGAGGAGATTTGCGGGTGTTCCTCTCAAGTGGAGAGGTTTTGGCCTTGGCTTGCAACCTATAGTTTGTGTTCTTGTTCTTCTTGTTTTTGGTCGCTGTTTCATGATACACGCATATAATAATAAGTAACAAAGCTAATAAGTAAAAAGACATCACAAACAATTATCATGTAAAGAGAAATCACCATATTCATTGCCTTATAGAGTTCTCAAAATGGTCTTAGAGCTAAGGTTGGCTCAGGGCATTATGAAGATCTCTACTACATTGAGGAAGCTTTTCAAGAAGTGTTCAAGGGTAGCAAGCCATCTCAAGAACGGCATCAAGGAAGCATGGAATCTTCTATTCACTGCAAAGAAGGAAGTAAACAAGATAAAGGATGAAGGACTCTTCTCAGTACTCATTGGCACATTTGAAGACGAGAACATTTGGGTAATCGATAGTGGTGCATCTAGACACATGACTGGTCATAACAAACAACTGAAGTCATTATCAAAAGGAAAATATTCTTACTCAGTGGAACTTGGAGATAATAGGAGCTATCCTGTTAGAGGTATTGGATCAACCTCTACAGAGCTAGAAAATGGAAGCAACATTCATCTCAACAACATCCTATTTGTTCCAGGTTTGCATAAGAATTTACTTTCTACTTCAAGTTTAGAAGATAAGGGTGATAGAGTAACTTTCATTGATGGAAGAGTTGTAGTATGGAGTAAGAACTCAAGCATAGAGAACGCTAGAGTAATTGGTATTTGTGAAGGAAGACTTTACAGGTTGATATCTCCTCTTGCACAAGCTTTGGTTCACATTCAAATCAGCCCATGTGAACTCTGGCATAAAAGATCTAGCCATCTTCATTTCAAAATCCTTCCAACTCTAAGTTCTATAGTAGAAGGAATCCCCAAATTGAAAGAAGATCACGAAGGAGTATGCAAAGGATGTGCATTGGGTAAGAGTACCAAGATACCATTTGGAAGCAGTGCTTCACGGTCAAAAGAAATCTTGGATCTTATTCATTCCAATATTTGGGGTCCCATGACTCCTAAATCACTTGGAGGTCATCTACATTATGTCACATTTATACATGATCATTCAAGGAAAACTTGGGTTTACTTGATGTAATCCAAGGACGAAGTATTTACAAAATTTCAAGAATTCAAAGCTGAAGTTGAGAACCTTACAGAAAGGAAAATCAAGATATACTGAAGTTCGATAATGGAAGTGAGTATACATCCAAGGAAATTATAGCTTTTTGTAAGGAATCTGGGATTAAGAGGGAGTTGATAGTACCATATAATCCGGAACAAAATGGAGTTGCAGAGTGAAAGAACGATCCATTGAAGGTGTAAAAACAATGTTGCATGATCAAGATCTACCAAATTTTTTGTGGGGAGAAGCCACGAAGACAACTATATATGTTCAAAATCGAAGTTCCCACAGGTCATTGGAGAACAAAGCTCTCGAAGAAATATTCACTGGGAAGAAACCAATTGTAGATCATCTTTGAATCTTTGGTTGTCCTGTATATATTCATACGTTGAAGGACAAAAGAAAAAAGCTAGATCCATTAGGCATGAGAAGAACATTTGTTGGCTACAACAATTCCTTTAAGGCCTATAAAATTTATATAAAAGAAGGACACCGTATAGAAGTCAGTCGAGATTTCATATTTGATGAAAGTATTACATTTCAAGAAATCAAAGGAACTTCCTATGGACTTTGATGATGAAGAACTTGTAGTTTTTGAAGAAGAAGTTGACAGGGAAGAAGAAGAATCTCACCATGAAGATGAAGGTCCCAGTGAATCTATTCAACCTGTGGTCATCCCCGAATCAAGAAAGAGACCTAATTGGTTGAAGTCAACACTACTTGATGCAAAAGGTCATGGAGCAACTCAATGCACATTTAGGAAAAGCAAGAAGCCCAAACGATATTCTGGTTATGCAACCTACATGACAAAACTAATAGAAGCTGAGCTATCCACTTTTGAAGAAGCTGTCAATCATCAAGAATTGAAGGATGCCATGAACGAAGAATATTAATCTATAATGAAGAATGGAGTTTGGGAGATCATGCCTAGGCCCGTAGACAAATCTGTGGTAACTTCCAAATGGATCTATAAGATCAAACATGCAACAAATGGAAGTATTGACAAATATAAGGTAAAATTTGTGGCTAGGGGTTTCTCTCAACTTGAAGGCATTGACTATGAAGAGACATTTGCTCCGACAACAAGGTATACAACTATACGTTTGTTGGTCTCTTTGGTAGCATCGATGGGATGGAAGATCCACCAAATGGATGTCAAGATTGCATTTTTGAATGGCACAAGTGATGAGGAAGTCTATATAGAACAACCCTTGGGATTTGAAGTTAAAGATAGAAAGGCATATGTTTGAAGATTGAAGAAGGCATTATATGGCCTCAAACAAGCACCAAGGGCATGGTATGAAAGGATGAATGCATACCTTTAGAGATTAGGCTTTGCAAAGAGTTCTAATGATTCGAACCTTTATATTAATGTTGTGAAGGGTGAGTCGGTAATCATTCTTCTGTATATAGATGATATTCTCTTGACAGGTGTAGAAGGTCGAATTTAAGAATGTAAGAAGCAACTAGCAGCAGAATTTGACATGAAGGATCTAGGGTTGATGCATTACTATTTGGAACTAGAAGTTTGGCAAGGACCCGATGAGATTTATCTGCGTCAAGGGAAGTATGTGATCAAGATGTTGAAGAGGTTTGACATGATGGATTGCAAACCAATGACAAGTTCGATGATCACAAACTTGGAAAGGCTAAGTTCCGAATCAAGCTCGGTGGATCCTTCCAAAGTTCCAAGTATTGACAATTGATTGGCTCACTGATTTACTTGGTGAATACTCGACCAGACATATGCTTTGCGGTAAATGTTCTCAGTCAATTCCAAGTGGAGTCGAAGCATGATCATTGGTAACAGCGAAACATATTCTGAGATATCTGCAAGGAACCATCCACTACTGCTTGAAGTACGACAAAAGGAATGATGTGTGCTTGATTGGACATACAGATTCCGACTAGGGAGGTAGGGAGCAAGATGGAAGGAGCACTACCGGAGGATGTTTCAGTTTGGGATCCTCCATGGTCTCATGGATGAGCAAAAAGCAAGATACAATTGCTTTGAGTAGTGATGAGGTTGAGTATATTGCAGCCTGTGAAGTAAGCAGAGAAGTGGGTTGGTTAAGGAAGTTGCTATCCATCTTGTTTGCAGGACCTATGGACCCTACAGTGATACATTGTGATAACACCAGTTGTATACAATTGTTTGAAGACCCAGTATTTCATGGAAAGACAAAGCATATCAACAACAATTGTCACTATATTCGAAAGCTAGTACAAGATGGTGTATTGCAATTACAATATATCTCCACTGATGAGTAGGTAGGTGACATGTTGACAAAATCTCTTCCTAATATGAAGCTTGTATATTTGAGAGACAAGCTTGGTTTCGTTGATGTATCCTCCCTAGTTAAGAGGGATTGATAGGTACACCATTCTTGTCTTCACTTGGGAAGACAAAATGAAGCATTGGGTAAGCATCTGGCATCTGATACTCTCTGAGGATGTGGTAGGGCATCCAAGATGAGAGTAGTTATGGACTGATATTCTTTGAGGACTATCTATCAAGATAAAAATAGTCCAGAGAAGGTCATACTTTGTAAACACCTGGATGGAGTATGTACCTTGAGAGACAATGATGATGGTGTTTATAATTCATTGGTCTCACTAGCATTGTGCTATGATCTTGTGGAGAGATAGAGGTGTTTGTCAAGGCCTTGCTGTATGACAATACCGGTTGGTATGATGCTAAAACAAATGCGTTACCAATCCGACACTTCTTATGAGATCTCTTTAGATTGAGAATGTCCATGTACCATATATGAATACCTCCCTAGTTAAGAGGGAGTATTGAAAAATGTGTAACTAGGTTCGGTCTTCATAAAGATGAAATGCACTTTTGATTCTTGTAAAGTGTAAAATGAAAGAAAATTATTATTATTATTTTTGGAGCATGGGTTTCATGCTCAAGCTCTTTTATTTTAGAGGTCACACACCCATTGAGCGCTTTCAGGATTTGTCCTAGGTCAAGAAGTCAAAAGAGTCATTGTCATAAGTTGAAGACCCCATTGGGCACATTGTAACTTGTAAAGAATTTTTTTTTTGTCTTAAAAAGTGTCCAAATACCCTCCAAGACCAAGTCAACTTGGCAGTTGGCAAGTTGGCCTAAAAGAAAGAGCTACGTCCAACCTGAAGAGCCTATATATAGGAGGGAACTCGTCCTCCTTGAGATTCATTTACTCATCTCTCATTCTAGCGAAGGAGGAAGAAGAAGACAACAAAGAAGTAAGGGGATGAAAGATCTTTGTTTGGGCTATTTCTCTCTCACACGTGCCAAGGAGAACTAGGGTTTCTATAATAGATCTAGGGTTTCTATCTACAAGTTCGATCTTGTAGAAAAGAAAGCAAGTAGGTCAAGCGAAGGTCACCAAGGGTCATCCTCAAGCTCCAGAAGTGAGGGAAAGGCAAGCGAAGGTCAAGGGAGGACTCAGAAGGCAGATTGAAGCTCATATGTGTGGCAACAACAACTGTTGGGGGGGCCGAAATTTCAGATCTGCAGTGGAGGTTGAAATTCTGGAGCTAGAGGTCAAAGAGGTGCTACTGGAAGAGATTAGATTGTGTTTGAATGGATCAAGGTTAGCACATCATCTAGAGAGGTTGGTCTTGGAGGGTTTTGAAGTCAGTTTTAAGGTCTTGGAATTCGTCAATTGAAGAATCTATAAGGAAGAGAAGAGATTTGCGGGTTTTTCTCTCAAGTGGAGAGGTTTTGGCCCTGGCTTGTAGCCTATATTTTGTGTTCTTGTTCTTCTTGTTTTTGGTAGCTATTTGATGATACCCACATATAATAATAAGTAACAAAGCTAGTAAGTAAAAAGATATCACAAACAATTATCAAGTAAAGAAAAATCACTATAATCATTGCCCTATATATTTCTCAACAAAATCAACACACAAATTGCACTAGATTTTTTTTTTAATTAAAATGGCATATGGTGATCTCATAGTTCAACAACAACCTATTTGAGCAGAGGGTCTAACTTTGTATAATTTTTCTTGTAACAACTAGTTAACGGCTAGTAGATCCCTCAGCCAAATAATATTTGTTGATTTGTCATCCACAAGACCAGAGACTAGTCATTTACATTAAAATCATTTTCTGCATTAAAATAATTAATTCACTCACAAAGAGAAAATGAATTGCATAATTTGAAGAGGTAATGAATTGGCATGATTTGAGCAATTTCTAGCTTGGTTTGATCTTGAAAACGTTTCACTTGATGCAACATGGCCCAACCACTTCGATAGTAAAGCATCCACGACTACTTGGGTAAGTTTCAGCACACTTTAGAATGCTATGCTTGCCTTTTTAGCTCACGACTTTGTTGGGAATGTGCTACAACTTGCTGATTTGACCTTGACTTTCTTGTTTGGTGGGTCAAAACTCCCTTCACGACCCAACCTCTACTTGCCTCAACCTCCACATCTTCAACATTTCAATTGGGAAAGCTTATGGCTAGTTTGACCCCCTCGACTTTTACATGTCGGTGGAAAACACCTTTAATGATTCATCGTTTTCTTGTAGAGTGGAACTTTTAGCTTAAGAAGGATGGTGTTGAGCATGGAGAAGCCAACATCTACTTTAGGATAACCAATGCTCAACCTTTGACCAACCTAAACTTTAAGTGTGTGCCCTTGACCACCCTTACTATCTCTCACCTGTTGGCTTGAGGAGGGTTGATCTTGCTTGCATGGCATGACAACTCCAACATTTTGTGTCTTTTGGGTGCTAGGAGGTGTGCATGTGTGTTAAAAAGCTTCACGCAACTCATTTAATGTAAAACTTAACCCATGCAAACATTAAGTATGATTGCCACCTTTTTACTATGCCCATGTCCCCATTTGAAGGCTAATTTTTGCTTGAAATATGTTTTTTTCTTTCTAGAAATGCAGTGTGGCATGTTATGTAGGCACCATGTTGAACAAAATGAGCCATCGCTGATTTTGGACATAGGAGCCTTGTGCATTGGGATTTGTGAAGTGCCTTGAGAAATGTGAATTTTTCTGTGAACTGTGAGACTGTCAAGTGGAGAACTGAATTATACTTTACCATGGCCAAGGAGATGTTTACAAACTCTATAGCACATGACCATGTGAGAAAGACATAGGTGCACTCAAGATATGGGCTAGACAAGTCCTACATAGTGCAATCATCCTCACAAAACCAATGGCTCCTATAAACCATGTTTCTCAATAGATCCATCTCAAAGCATCTGATCATATCCAAGATGAAAAGAATTTAGAGTGAGGCCTAAAGGGCTCGGGCATGGCTGACCATAAGAGGCCTAGGACACCATATACATAATCATCACATGGCCTACAAGACTTTGGGACTTGCATCTATCTGTCCTACAATGGTGTTGTCTTGAAAATCTATTGGGTACGTCCCAAAAGGTAGCAAAAACCACTTCATTATTATTGGTATTATTTGAAAACTTGGCACAAAGCATCACTTATGGACATGGGTGGTATTTTTTGTAGGGTTCACATACTATTATTTATGGATATAGGTGGTATTTTTAGCAGGGTTTGGATGCTTGGCATGAGTGCTATTGCAAGAGGATGTAAAGTCTAATTATGATTACACTTGAAAATACTCAATGCATGAAGATAATTATGGAAAGTGTATTCTGGTGAACTTATTTGTTGCTGGTAAAAGCACTGTATCTTCGTAAAAATATGCACACAAAGATCATATAATAGGAGGTATAACTATGCTCAACATGGACATGGTGCCATGATTGTCTATAAGGAGCCATCTTTCTCTGGGAAGCATTAACTATATTGTAATTTTTTGAGTTTTTGAGTGGTTTAGTGTTTGTTGGGCGATTTGTACTTTCTCGATACAGTGGTTTGTGTAGAGTTTGAGTAGTTTTTGCGTTGGGCAATTTACCAAGGTGAAGGTTACCATGCCATAGAGTACACTTTATTGAAGCAACATGTGAAGTGCACCTAGGGGCAAGGGATTTTATAGGCGATAAGGAGGAGTCAGAATGGAAGCTTAAGTTCATTAAATAGGAAAAGCTTTCACCAAAAGATTGGTGTTTGTTTTTTGTTGGCTTGACCCATGGAGGAGTTGGACCTTGAATCTCATGGTTTACATAATACTTCATAACATGCTGATCACTGATTGAACTACTTCCATGGGCAACAACAAACTGGTTATTATTGAAACCACTACATTATTATTGGTACTATTTAAAAACTTGGCACAAAGTATTTCGTCTACTCGGAGGAATGCTCTGATACCAATGTAACAAACAAAATTCTTATACACAACGAAATACTCAGAATATCTGGTATATAAGAATGTCCATCATGGGACAAATAATATATTATATAAGAATATTTGAATACAAGTGAGATGATTGCAAATGAGGGTGAGGGCCTACTTATATACCCTAGGTAGGTACCTTTTCACGTACGATCATGTCCTTAGAGACACGCCTCTTCATTATTAACTACTAGTTAATTAATCATTATTTATGTTTTTTATTGTTTACATTTTTATTATTTTGTATAAATTATATCCATAACATTGCCTTCCTCTTCAAAAAGCTTTGTACTCAAAGGGTATCTCTGACAAGGCGTGTCATCTTTTGGAATTCTTCGATTCGTTATCTTCGTTGAGAAAAGATGATAAGATCCTTGGAGTGATAAACAAAATAGTCGGACTGAGAAGGGACCTGACCATCCTAAATCAATCTTCTGTGGAATCTAACGATTGCTGGAAACTTGTGATGAATTGTTATAACTAGACTAGATTGTGCAAAATTCAGTGTTTTTTGGAACAATGTTTGTTTATGTTTTGAGTGATACAAATATGTAAATTGATGGAGATGTCTGTTCTTGTGATTCGGATGTAGATAAGGAATTGTTTTGGTTTGTCCTTCCCTTTGCAATATTCTGATTTACTTCAGGAACTGATGTTGTTGAGTTAGTTACAAAATCTTTACTTGGAATTTTCATTATTTGAACTACAACATTTGAGTATGTTTTTACATCCAATGGTTTGTCACTTTCTTGAGTTGTGATATTGACTTGATCGATATTCGTTCCTTTTTCTTTGACTTGAACAAATTTCGATGCTTCTTTCTTGATAAAATATTGTATCTCGTTTTCCAACAACTTCTTGTCTTTCTTAAGCTTCTTAATCTGCATCAGTAATTTATCGCTATGGTCTTTGAGGTGAGTAACTTCTTCATTTTTGTTTGCAATAATCTTTTCAACTTCCTTCTGCATATTTTAGATTACCTTTTGCTTTTGTTGGAGAATTACTTTTGAAATATCTTTTACGTCTTTTAGAGTTACTGAATTTGGTTTCAATGTAACAGCCTGTAGTGTTGTTTTTTTCTTTTTGTAGGAAAATGTCAAAAACTTCCTTTTCGTATTTAGGATAAAGGATCCTATGTTTCCATCCAGGGTGAACCCAAAATAATGTCACCTTGATCCTCCCATAGGGTTTGAACAAAGAATTGCAATGTAAATGTATAATCCCCAATGTTTAACTGTAAATTGGTCATGTCATATTTGTTGTTGTTGAAATAGTGTAATTTTTCAATTATATTTGAATTAGGATTCACTAATTGGTTTGTGATTTTAGATTTTATATAATTTTTATTTTCCGTTGGCGAGATAGAAATAATAACATCTTTTCCTGCAATAGACCCTTTAATTCTAAATTGCACTGAAGCATAGTTATGTGAGGTTTTTGAAAATCTACCTTCAATTCTGAATTAGATGCCATTTTGCTTTGTCGAGATGAACTTAGGGTTTTAAAAGTAACCCCTTTTTTGAAATAATACTTTTTTTATAATTCTCTCTTTTTAAAAGAATCCTTAAAAACTCTTTTAGTTTTCATCCCACTAAAATAATATTTTAGTAGAATTTCAAAAAACTCTTTTAATATTCCAGTCACTTTGTAATGCTTCAATTTCAAATAAATAAATAAATATCAAAATGGATTCGAGGCGACTGCAATGGAAGGGTTGGAGGATTTATATAAATGTGTTTTAATTAGTTTATTTTAATAGTTGTTGGATTTAACAAACAACGAAACAACGGGTGCAACCCTTGGTGATAGTACAATTCGTACGAAAGTGGCAACCCTTTCGAAATAGTGAAAGGCTTCTAAATGTTGGTAAATATAATTATATATATATATTGGATATATATATATATATATATATAATTAAAAAAAATATGAAATAAAAAATAAATAATGAGCCTAATTGCAGAGGAATGATGCGCTCTACCAGGTTTGGGGCTATTCCACAACCCAAATGTTGTACGCTGCATAGTAGTTAGTGGCAAATGACGATAGCAATTAGCAACAGGGTTGCGGCTGCAGGTACATATGGTGGGAGTTGCGGATTTGCTATGGTGGGTATGTCTAAGGATTGCAGTAGTGAGGATCCTGTTGTGGCAACAATTCCACGAAATCTATTAGCTGCGTGGATAGGGGAGTCGACAGCAGTGGTGACAAAGGGTGTGATGGTGGTGACAGATACCAACTGCGAAGTTAAGGTGGTTGTTTGGCGTGCAGTAGTGGGTGTGTGGAGGCGATTACAAGTGTAGTAGTGGTCAATGTGGGGGAACATCCGAGCGAGGTGGCAGTGATGGCAACCCGTCGACGGCTTGTCAGGTGATGCTAGTGGCAATGTAGCCGTTTTTCTTATTTGTTTTTTATTTATTTTAACTTTATTTATTTATATTTGTTTTTTTGATTTTTTTTTTTAATATGTAGATATATATTTTTTATTTTTTTCAAATAATCTCTTTTTTTATTAATTTTTTTTAATTTTTATTAATGGCCAAAGGCCTATTGTAGAATGGAGAAACTCCAAAACTTGTATAGCAAAATGCTCAAAACACGGAGGCAACAAAGTTGATGAAAGTTTGATGGCCAAAGGTCGGATCAAAACTACTAGAATGGAGAAACTCCAAAACTTGTATAGCAAAATGCTCAAATCACGGTGGCAACAAAGTTGATGAAAGTTTGATGGCCAAAGGTCGGATCAAACTAGTTTTGTGCAGTGGTGGAACGGCCAAAGGATCAAATAGCTCTTATACCAATGTAACGAACAAAGTTTTTATACTCAGAGGAATGCTCTGATACCAATGTAATGAACAAAGTCTGTATACACAACAAAATACTCAGAATATCTGGTATATAAGAATGTCCATCATGGGACAAATACTATATTATATAAGAATATTTGAATACAAGCAAGATGACTACAAATGAGGGTGAGGGCTTGCTTATATACCCCAGGCAGGTACCTTTTCACGTATGATCATGAACTTAGAGACATACCTCTTCATTATTAACTACTAGTTAATTAATCATTATTTATGTTTATTATTGTTTACATTTTTATTATTTTTATATAAATTAAATCCATAATAGTTTGGATAGGGTTTTTTATGCACACAGGTGGTATTTTTAGTAGGGTTTGGATGTTTATTATGAATGCTATTGCAAGAGAATATAAAGGATAATTATGAATAACTTTGAACATAAATGAACACAGAAAGATAATAATGGTAAGTATATTCTGACAAATAATTTATTTGCATCATGTGAAAGTACCCTATCACCAAAAAATATGCACACAAAGACCTTATAATAGGAATTTTAATTATGCTCAACATGAACATTGTACTGTCCCCAATTTTTGGATTGCCTTGTGGTGAGATTAGGAGGGATTTTCAGAGCTTATGTTAGCCAGGTCATAGGAGTAAGATTACATTATTGGTGGGCTTGGAGGGTTCTGACTGGGATTGCTTGCATTTTTTCTTCATCAGGATCAGTTCTGTACAATTTGATCTTGGTTTCGTTGCATTCCTATGATTTCCATAAAACAAAGTTATTAACAGGCATAAATTAATTATGCCTAAGGTGTTGTTTCATGCTGGTTACTTGGAGAAACACCTTAGTTTAATAGCTTGTTCGAATCGAGATAAAAAGATCTACAAGATAAAATGATGAAAAGGGGCGTTTGGAGGCTAGTGTGTTCATGGAGGCAGTTTAAGCATTTTCTGGAGAGGAAAAGTGACTTTAATTAGTAATAAAAATTCACTTATTAAATAAAAGGTGAAAAAGTATTTTTATCTAAGGGGTAAATAAATGGGGGCAAAAGCCACTTGGAAAATAGGAGGAAAATGCACTGTGGCTTATTAATAAAATAATAAAAGAAGATTTCTAGAAGATTGGAGAAGATCTAACAAAATCTTATAAAAGAGGAGAGAAGGCCATTTCACATTCATTCCGATTTATGATTATTTCTTGTTGATTGATCGGGAGCTCAGGCGAGTTTCTCTCGAGGGTTTCAGGTGAGACTCTCATACTAGTTTTGATAGACATCATTGCTACCCTAGTTGTTACTCACCAATTTCGGTGGCCATCATTGCCACCCCTGTTGGCATTGCAGGGAAATCACGCAGGTTTTCCTTTTGTGCTTCAATTGTGAGTTATTTGGGAGACATTTCTTCAGTGGGACGAATTATTCATTATTGTCGGGGTTCGAGATTGGATCGTCGCTGAAGAAATTTGCCAGAGCTGAAGGTTATTGGTTGAGATCGAGTTGATTGGAGGGCTGAATTCATTTTCTATAGAGGCCGAATTTATTTGTTGGGTTGGGTTCATTTGTTGGAGCCCAATTTATTTGTTGGGGCCAAATTTATCTATTGGGGCTAAGTTTATTTGCTGGAGCCTAGTTTATTTTTCGGGGCCAAATTTATTTGTTGGGGTCGAGATTATTTGTTGGAGGTCTATGTTTGCTAGGGTCGAGATTATTTGTTGGAGATCTTTATTTGCCGGAGATCTTTGTTAGCTGGGGCCAAGATTATTTGCCGGAGATCTTTATTTGCTGGGGTCGAGATTACTTGCCGGAGTTGAGCTTATTTGTTGAGGCCGAATTCATCATTATAGGATGGCCAAGTTGCTAACTATAGAAGTGACGCATTGATTGAGTTATTTCTTGGAGTTGTATTATAGGTTCCTAGATTAATATTCTCCATGTGAATCTCTCGATGAAATTAATAAAAGTATGGTTGTGCCTTAAAATATTTTTGTTGTAAGTGTTTATTTGTTTTGCGTACAAAGTGTTTGAAGAAAAGTTTGCTCACAAAGTGTTTGTTAAAATTCCTAAACGAGAAAATTTAATATTTTTGCAAATTGTTCTAGCATATTTCAGATAGTGGATATTACAAACATGATGCGATGGTTGTATAGAAGCAGTTAGATTTCTGTAGGAAACATTTTTTATAACATTAATAGGTATTTTTGTTTTAGATGATGATCTAGCAAGAAGCTAGAGGAATGCAAATTACAACACCTAGAAGAGCAATTGATCTTTGCCTCTTACAAGAGAGTTTCAAAATCGAGGCAAATATGCTAGAATGTATTCTACATAAAATTATATGCAATCATAGAGGCGTGCAAGTGAAGATGGCACAAAACTGTCCACTCAGAAAGATAAATAAGTAATACATCATGTGAAAACAAAGTAAATCTCAAGAGTGATTTCCTTTTGACTGAAGGCAACTGGGTCTCTTGCATGTGGACTTTATACAGAACTCATTGATTCTTTCATTACCTGATTGTTCCTCTCTGTCTTCTTCTTGAAGACCTTGTTGGAAAATCAAGGTCTTTGAGGATTAATATTGATTTTCCTTTCTTGATATTACTTGTGAACTTTGTTGGCTTGTTATAAAATTCTTTGTGTTCTTTTACTTCATCAAGCAATTACCAAAATATAAACATGAATATCACAAGAGACAATGAACACAAGATATAGGCTCCACGCCAAGGCAAAAACCCACAATTGGGGAAAACCCAAACAATCCTCTTCTTATAGAATCAGATCAAATGAGATATCCAAGACTAGGACAACTACCTCCATAAGATCCCCAAGTCAGCCCTCCATTCTCATTCATGATTCATCTTCAATAAGATCAACTGGTCTGTCACATGATGCCTTGGACCATAGAGAATGTTCGTCCTTCTTGTAGCTCTCATTCTTGTCCTTTTTTGCCTTTCATAAAACAATGATTACCTTCCTTCTCTAGTTCGTAAAGCATCACAAAATCTCGCATATACTTGCAGATTTGTAGCTTCAGAAAACTCATATTCTTTCATCTTGAGTAACTCACATTCCTTTCAGATTGTATTCCACATGAAATGCACATTTGAGAACTTCAACGAATTTTTTCCACTTCAGCGAAATCATTTGAGAACTTCAACGATTTTTTTCCACTTAAATTCAGACTTTCTTTTCACAGAAAAACTGAATGAACTTATGATCTCTTTGGTGGAGCATTTATGCCAATATATAGTTATTCGTCACTATGAAGGGTCACGTTTGTTCAGCAGGCCGAACTGACCATCTCGAGCGCCGACTTGGTCTTATGAGGTCAATTTGACTCTCTTTGACTAAAACAAAAATTCTTTTCCTTTTTTTATAATGAGTCCAAATGGATTGTGACTCAAATTTTATTCTTGTTGTAAAGTTTAACTAGGTTCGGTCTTCATAATGACATGTAATTATGATTTTTGTAAATGATGTAAAGAAGAAAATAAAATTACTATTCGCTTGCTTCATGGGTTTCATGAGCAAGAGATTTTATTTAGATGGCTCCCATTGAGAGCTGTAGGATTTGTCATTAAAGTCAAAGAGTCAATGTCATGTATGAAGAACCCTTCTTGTGAATATAACAATGTATATGAGTCTATAAAAAAATCTAGAAGCCCTCCAATGACAAGCACTGGTCCTCCTCTTCATGTCGGCCTTCAGATGCATAAGAAACTCATGTCGACTCACCTTATATGGAGACACATCTATTCGAAATGTTATGTCGACTTATATTGATAGGCAAACAACTATGTATAGGCGTGAAGGCACTTCACATTTCCATAGTTCAGAGTTCGGATTCCTCTTAGATTTTCGGATGATAATTACAGTCAACAGCTTGATGGTTCTTTGAGAATTTCGATGACCAAGGTAGAGACAAGTTCAGATGGAAATCAGATAGGTATAGTGAACAATTCGGATATAAACACAGTGAAGATAATTCGAATCTCTCTGATATTTCGGGTGACAAAGGACAGTGAAGCTTAGATACATCTCTGAGATTTTTAAATTTGGGTCACAAAAGCTCTTATCACAAGAAGTTCGAATCTCTGAAGGTCAAGGAATTCGGATCACTGTTGAAGTGACAAAGTACATAAGGAACTCGGATCAACGATGAAAGGATATCATAGTAATAAGGGTTCAGATGTTTGAGAAAGAGTCTCAATACTACAATAGAAGGATACAATTCAGATGAGGGTATATATACCATAGTTAGAGGAGATGATCTCAAGGTCAAAGCAAAAGAGGAACCGAGAAGAAGAAGGAGAACTAGTGTCTTGGTCTTGGAGTGGCTAATAGGTCAAGGGTCTTGGTCTTGGTATTCATCATTTGGAATATCTATAAGAAGAATTTGTGCAAGTTTTCCTCTCAAGGAGTGAGAGGTTTTGGCCCTGGTCGATAGCCTACATTTTGTGTCTCTTGTCTATTTCTGTTCATGCATTGGTCACTGTTTGATGAAGACGGTCATTAATAATCTGAGAAGAAGAAGATTCTAATCTAAAGAAGTAAAAAGCATTCACAAGTAGTTAGTAATCGAAGATAAATCACCTAATGTTAATGCCCTAGATTTCTCAACAATTCTTTGACTCTATCAAAACTTAGAAGCATGAAGAACATGCTTAACTAAATAAATAATACTAATATATATATATATATACATATTTTCTTTAGTTACAAGTACATAGATAAACATGAAGATCGAACCTAATTACTTTTACAACACTCCCTTTTAACTAGGGAGGTATTCATAACGGCTCAACATGTCTATCTCAAGTTGAAATATTCTCATATGAAGGGATCCAGATTGATAAGCATTAATGATGATAGTATCATCACAACCAACATTGTCATATTACCAAGGCCTTGACAGGTACAATCTATCTCTCACAAGATCAAAGCACAATGTTGGGAGGCACAATCTATCTCTCCTGGGGATATCACCCACAAAATGGTGGGTAACATGGCCTATGCAAAAGCTCCACAACAATTTTTAGGAAACGTGGGGGGGCATCAGGGTCTTTAACACAAGCGACCACGACATACTAAAAATAGTAAAAACTTATAAATATAAAATATATGATATGTCATTGAAATTTTATAATGTATTAGTCTTTATCATTATATAATATATAACACTTACATCATGAAGGATAAATCGATGAATCATATAACTAAAACAAATTCAAAATGAAAAGCATGATATCATATAATCATACATCATACATGTAAGTTTGTAACTGTACAGTGTAACTACTAACAATGTACAATGAAAATAAATGTTTAAAGTTTTAAACCATATTGAAGTTTGAACTGTGAATACTAAATATTGAAATAAAAGTCAAGTTTGATACATCAAGAGTCAATTTTTTATAGAGTGAAGTCTAATATATCATATATCAAGATTCAAAATAAATTGATGTCTACAACTAAAGTTTGAAACAGAAACGAAAATAAGTTAATAACATAAGAACATATCAAATGATAAATGAGCATAATTGCTTAAGGTAATGCCTTGCTAGTCTCTGCATCCAACTGCTACATGAATAAATTAGGATCAACCATGTCACCATCTGAATCAGAATCACTTGCATTCTCAAACATGCTAAGTGGCACACCAACCAACCCCATCTGTGTCTCTTCAAGTCTCTCCTCCATATCTACCTATGCATCATCCTCTGGATCAACATCCCATCGTGTTACTGATCCCTTCAAATACTCGGTTGTCTTCCTATGCTTAAGACGTAGGGCATTGTGCACAATAACTAACCTCTCAATTCTTCTAGAGGTAAGCTTGTTCCTCTTGATAGAGTGGATGAAGCTATATGTGGACCAATTCCTCTTTGTTGTAGAGGAACCAACAATCTGAGACAACAAACACATAACTAGATGTTTGAGCTATGGAGCACTATCCCCATGCATCCTCCACCCAACCAATCGGGTCATCTTGGGCTAGATCTATGCGATTTGCCCGAGCACCATGTGTATTGAAGGGGTCACTAAGAGATGCAAACTGAACAAAATGTCTTCGAAATTTTGCCCCCTCCTCATTATACATATTTGCAATTACATCTAGGAAGCCTTTCTTTACCTTAGGATCATCAATATGAGGCACTCTCCCAGGCCTTTCAACATACCATTTTGGGTTTAATGCATATGCTGCCATGTGCAAAGGTGTGTTCATGCGATCCCACCTACGCTGAATGATGGGCCGAATCTGAGATGTATAGAACTCTAATGAGGGCTCCCTATGTTGAATGGCTGCCTTCACATGACCCAACATGCTATCAAAAGTCTCATATAATTCTCCAAGACTAGGAGCATCTTAATCAGTGTAATGAATGACCTCCACAATAGCGCCCAAGAATGACACCAAATAGGAACAATCTGCCCGCCAATCATTGTCCAACACCTGAAGCCTGACCTTCTTCCTCAAGTCTATCTTTGATTCTGATCGCCTTCCCCACTCTGGACTCACAACCAAGGTTTGTAGTGGTGCTTGTACCTCTAGCATCCTCTCCAATAAGAGAAAATAGCTAGCATATCTAGTATCGGCGGGCTTGAGCAATTCCTTCCTCGTGTGAACCCTGTACATGGCCAAGGATGTGTGGTGGTTGCAGATAAACATCTGCATATCTCTAGCAGCTGTCACCAAGTTTGATATCCACTGAATTTTGCCAATGCCCTTGAGTGCATTATTGAATGCATGCACACAACAAGGAGTCCAAAATATATGTTCATACTTGCTTTGAATCATTAACCCAACTAATCTACAAGCTGCTGCTGCATCTGTCACAACCTGCACCACACTATCAACCCCAACATCCTCTATAGCTTCTCGAAGAAGCGCAAATTGGAAAGATGCTTCCTTGCACTTTCCAGAAGAGTGAACAACTTTAAAGAAGAATGGACCTTCTGCAAATATCACTATGATGTTGATTAGTGGACATTTTTGGATGTCAGTCCACCCATCCATAACAATAGAGCAACCAAGCCTCAACCATGTTTGTCTCATTCTCTCTTTTTGCACATTAATTTTGGACACTTGTCTATGTAAAATTGTTGTTTTTAGCTTATGTTCTCCAGGTGGTACATATGAAGGCCCTATTGTTGCAATTGCTTGGACCATTTCCTTGAAATAACGAGAACGAATAACATGGAAAGGAATTCCATTAAATTTTCGAATTGCATCATCTGTGTCATCTCGATCTAGAACATTGTACATCCTAGACATTGTAGCACCAATTACACAAGAACAAAATGTGCTAGTAGAAACCTTTGTCGTTTTTGATGAAGCATTGGATGGAGGCATATTTGTGCATGGATCAACATTTTTGCTAGAAAATAGTCCTTTTCCACTGGCTGCCCTTTCTAGCTTCCAAAGTTGCTCTCTTTGAGCTGGATTTAGGTTCTTATAGGGACACATATTGACTCCCTTACATGCAATAGCCAAAATATGTTGCTTCACCTTGGTATAATTGCCAACAAAGTGATGCCCACTAATATTGCAGACTCAATCATGTGAGCCACCACCAACTTTTGGATTTTTTTCCAAAGTTTGGTTGCATAGATTAGAAGCGGTTTTAGAGGATTAAATGCTCCCTTTGCAACTTTTGCCAGATCTCTTGGTGGGCCTTCAGAATCTACATCATGCAAAGGCCTATTCTGATTTCCTGCCCTCCTGTGATTGCTTTCAATTTCTTCTTGTGTATCATGTGACTCACTACCATTGTAGTTGCTATCACTGTTCCCAGAATAACTCTAACTCATAACTGTAATTTGTAACTTGTATGTTGCAACAAGGGTTTTGAAAATTATATAGTGATTTGGTATTCCTAGGGATTACTAGAACTACAGGAGTAACTCAAGTCTGAAAATTTAAAGATGCAAATTTAAAAAATTTAAAAAATGCACAACCTTGAACCTATAGGCATTGTTAATTAATATTAAATAATTACAAATTTATTAAACAACTGAGAGAGTTTATTTCTGTGCTTGTATTTGACAATTTGTGTGCACTGTATACTATGCCAATGCCTCTGCTAGTGCCTCTGTTCTCGCCGCTTGGCATAGCAAAACAACGCTTCACTGTTCAATGTTCACAGTGTCCAACATTTAGCGGCAGCATTATCCAAATCCTTGAGTAATGGCTTTGTAGGTAGCATTATCCAAATCCGTTCACCGTTCAACACTTCATCGTTTAGTGGCAGCATTTTAGTGTTCACACTGACCAACGCTGACTCCTGAGAGACTGAGAGCAGCTGCGGGCGGTGATAGTCGATAGACAATGGCAACAACGATGACTGAGAGCAGTAGCGGGCCGTGACGACAGAGAGTAGCAACAACGGCGATGATGGTTGATGGGCGATGGTCGATGGGTGACTTCGATTTCGACTTGGGTGATGGCATAGCGGTTCGGACGACGACTTCGAATGAAATTATGAAACCCTTGCCTGCACTTCATAAGAAATAGAATTTTAATTTTCTTGGTTTTATTAAAAAAATTGCGATTTTTTCTAAGGAAACGACTCCAAACGACCCCTTTCGCCTAGGAAACGACCCTGTTTTGAGGAATCGACCCCGAAATTCGATGAAACGACCCTGAAATTCGACGAAATGACCCCTTCGAAGTTTTCGTGCATACCTTGTTTTTTGGGAGTGTGGGGAAACGACCCCTAGTCGACCCCAAGTCCCCGGAGCGTAAAGGAGCTAGGGATCTCGACCCCTAGGTGGGGGGACATGACCTCGTGGAACACTGTGTATTTTCTAGCAGAGTTTTGGGAAATAAAGGCCATGAAACTTGTTGTTTCAGGGAAGTGCATGGGAAGAGTATTCCGACAGTCTTATAGTCTTCCTAGAGGCATTTTATTGCAGGTTGGAGATCAATGTTTATGTAAGGAAGAATTTGAAGTGTTTTGCACCATTAAAATTGACCAATTGCTCATTTGAAGTGGACCCGAAGACATAGCCTAGGAATGATGAATTCCTTTATCAATTTGCTCTTATTGGTATTTTCTATTGTTGTTTTTTAATGCAAATAAATATTTTTAATTGCTTATTAAGCTTTATTAATAAAGTTAAAAGAAACTACAATAAGCGTACAAAAGAATTTCAAGCTCTAATTTTAGATCAGATATAGTGCTTGTGGTTTTGATCACTTATATGAAAGAATGATGCCCATAGGCTAAACAATGATCACAAGATCACTCAGTCACACAAGATGATATTACATTTGAGTTGCGTGTTTATACAGAACAGATGTAGTGCATCTTCTCAAGACGAGTTATGGGCCCACATAAGTAGGATGCACTCAGTAAGAGGGTTATTGAGCTTAGATATCAAAGTTGACTATGTTGTTATACAATAAACGATCACATGAATGACCGATTAAAAGTTGGTTGTGGCAGAATGTGAGATTTGCAGTATTCTCAGCAAAATGTCAGCTCCTTGAAAACAATGTAAATGAAAGAAATCCTAATTTTTTGGAAATTGATAAAAAAATTATTTGTTGAGCACCATTGCATCCAAAAATGTGATTAAAGTTTCAGTTGTTCATTTGGCTTCCACAAATGTTGCAGTAAGGGATGTGAGCCTCCCGAGATTGGGTTGCACAACTTGAGATAACACATGGACAACATAAAAGTAATCAAAGTTGACTATGTTGTAAAGTAGGATGCACTCAGTAAGAGGTTTTGAACTTACATATCAAAGTTGACTATGTTGTAAAACAATAAATGATCATATGAATGACTGAGTAAGAATTGGTTGTAGTGGAATGTGAGATTTGCACTATTTTCAACTATATTTCAGCTGCTTGAAACCATTTTAAATGAAATAAATCTTAATTTCTTGGAAATCGATAAAAAGAGTACTTGTTGAGTACCATTGCATCCAAAACTGTGATTAGAGTTTCAGTTGTTCATTTGGATTCCACAAATGCTGCAGTAAGGGATGTGTGCCTCCCGAGTTTGGGTTGCACAAATCAAGATAACACATGGACAATATAAAAAGAATCAAATTTGACTATGTTGTAATATAATAAATGATCACATTAATGACGGAATAAAGCTTAGATATCAAAGTTGACTATGTTTTAATACAATAAATGATCACATTAATGTTCGAATATGATTTGATTGTAGCAGAATGTGAGGATTGTACCATTCTCAACAAAATTTGAGCTCCTCAAAAACATTGTAAATGAAAGAAATCCTAATTTCTTGGAAATCGATAAAATGACTACTAGTTGATCACTATTGCATCCAAAACTGTGATTAGAGTTTTTGTTGTTGATTTGGATTCCACAAATGTTGCAGTGAGGGATGTGTGCCTCCCATGATTGGGTTGCACAACTCATAATAACACATGGACAATATAGAAAGAATCAAAATAGGAGGAAATGTTTACAGTCCAGCTTGGGCAAGCCTCCCATGAAGTATGTAGTACATCATAATTTAATATAATTTTGTTTTGTCTTCAATCGAGTGCCATTGTGGATGTAATCATTATGTGATACTGCCATATTCCCTGCAAGAATAATTTTCAGGATATCCATAAACGGGGCTAAAATCAGCAGTATAACTCACAGAGAATGGTAATGTCATTCTTGACTGTCTTGGACTCTTGGTCGACAGTTAAAAGGCCATTGTCTAGAAAAGTTTATACATTTTTGAATTATCAACTAAGAGAATCACTTTATTGATTCTCAATTATTGTAAATATAATAGTATTCACTTGGATGGAATTCTATTACCAGATTTCTTGTGAGGTAGGAGTTTCTACCTTGAATGGTCGGAGAGACATAGTCTTTGTCAAGTTTAAGAGTAATTATTAGCACTTCCATGTATCGTATGATAATGTTTCATGATTATAAGCTCTCCATGAAATGATATTCTTAGGTAGGTTTCCCTGGATTGTATAGGAAGGTTTTATGGTTAGACACTTCATCAAACAATATCTTTAGGTAGGTCTCTCAACTTTTGGCAACGAAATAACTTTAAGGTCTGCTTTTTTGTTTTCCAAAGGATTTTTTATGCAGTGTTGTATCTCTACTTGCATTAGGGAAATTTGATTTAATTTTTCTTCAATAACCCACTATTGCAGAACTTTACTCTGGAATACTTCCTCTGGGGTCTTGAGTTGACTCATGAAAAGCCAGGAAAAAATTGGCTAACTTAACAAAATATTGGCAAACATTAATAAAATGCATAAAATTTGTTTTTTCCTTCAACTAAATTAGAATGTCTTTGCCTTAGTTAACCATCATGTTTCCCCTTCTTTTGGCATACGGAAGGCAAGTTGTCACTCACAGAATTAAAAGTGTCTAAACAAAAATGAGAGTGAATCCCCAATAAGGAACTTGTAAGCAGATTTGCAGCTGGTCAGAAGCAGTGTTATTGGAATTTTAATGTTTAGAGGGTTATATTGATGGCGAAAATGCCAATATAGGCAATGATTTTGATGATATGTAGCTTTTTGTTGTAGCATGATTGTTTTGGATGCTAGAGGCCATCTAGAGCCTGTTTGTTAGTGTATTTTTGGTTCAGAGATGGATTGCACTGATTACTATTTTGGTTATGTGCACCCTTACATGCTATATAAATGAAAACTTTTGCTTATTTGTGTATAAATAGTTTGGATTCATATAGATTCACTTGAATATATATGTTTTTCCCTAAAATTTGAATATTTTGTGTCTTTGGTTGACTGGCTTTTGGTTTTGGTTTGTAGAAAATTTATGATCTGCACCCTTACCCCAGTTTACAAGTTTGCATGTGTTTGTTTAGGCCCAACTCACATGTTCTGTCATATTGATATAAATTTTAGTATGCATTCACTGAAAACAATATAAGAGTACTACTATTTGTCACTTTCCTATCAGCTGAAAATTAACACATAACTTTGGCAAGCATTCACACATATGAGACACTTATTTTTGGTCAAGTTGACCTCAGAAAAACCCTGGAGCTTCTTGGGGAAAACCGGTCTTCAAAGGAGGATTTTATTGCTTAAGAAATTATAAAATAAGTACAAAAATTCACTGTATTTATCTCTTTTTTTCTGCTGTAGCGTTAATTGCAATTCGTGGAAATTTGTGCCCACTGAAATTTCAGATTTTCAAAAAATTTACATGCCCAAAAATTTAGCAAATTATCTTTGCCCAACCCTCGAAAATTGTGCCCAGAATCTGCCTTGAAAATAGCGCTGAAGTCTGCCTCCTTTTTGTGTAAAAGGTTGATTGTACCTCCTTGAAGGTCGTGCCAAACAACTGCTAAAAATTGTCTTGAAAATCATGCTGCCTATAGGTAATAGTCCCAAAATTTGTGCCTCGAATTTCAGGCTAGACTAGCACTGTTCCTCCTCGAAATTCATCTTGGTCTGCTCCTCGATTTTTTGCCTCCTTGATTTCTGTGCTGTTCTCCTCGAAATTTGTGCAGCCTCTCTCGATTTGTGTTCTTCCTACTTGAAAATTGTGCATCAATACAACTCCCTCCTAGAAATTCGAGCCCTCCTTTCTCTGCTGCAATTTCTTCTCGTTCATGAAGTTTCTCCTCTCATATCTTCTCCTCATGCTCTCTCTTAAGTGTGAAGTGAAGAATGAGATCCCTTTTCCCTCTTTTGTCCCCTTCGAAAAGATTGGATCGTTAAACCTAAGATCCAATGGTTGAGATTTAATATCCAAATTTCAAGATGTGTGGTTGAGATCAATTCTCCCAAAATGACTGCCCTCACACATTGGCCCTCTCACTTAAAAGTCTAGTTGTACCTTTTTCAGGTTGTGTATCCTTTTCTATTTTTCTAATAGAGCTATTTCTTTCAACTCACTTTAATATTAGAAAGGGACAGACAATACTTTACACATAAAGCACTTTATAACGTACAAGTGACTTTAATATTAGATAAAGTACATGGTACAACACTTCTAAGTACTTTTTTCACTCATGACCTTAAGATAACTCAGAAATGTCACCAAGACAAAAGTAATTAATGTGCTCACTAGGCTAAAAGTGATAAAGCCTGATAACACCTCTTGGTACTATTTCCAACACTCCCTCTTACCGAGGAAGGTGTTGCTCACCACTCCCATCCCATTTCTGAAAAAACATGCTTGCCTCTTGGCGAAGACTTGGTGAGAATGTTTGCTACATCTTCATCAGTGCATATATACTCAAGCTTCACTGCTCCTCGCTGAACCTAGTCTCTGATGAAGTGGTATCTGATCTCTATATGCTTTGACTGATCGTGAAATACTGGATTCTCAGAGTTTAATACGACTTTGATTATCACAGTAAATCGTAGGTGGGCTCAACATCCGATGAAATAATCTATGAAGCATGTTGCGAAGCCATAATGCCTCGCACCTTGCCTGACTAACTACCATATACTTTGCCTTTGCGTTGCTCAATGCCACTGACTTCTGTTTCTTGTTGAACCATGACACAACTGTCGATCCTAATGAGAAACAACATCCAAAAGTACTCTTCTGGTCATTGACATTGCCAACCCAATCTGAGTCTGTGCAACCAATCAATCTAATTCCATCACATCTGACATAGTCCAAACCATGATCCACTGTGCCTTGTAAGTACCTCAACACATGTTTTGCAACCACCCAATTTACTCCCTTGGGCTCCATCATAAACTGGCTCAATATGTTGATTGCAACATAAATTTTCGATCTAGTGTTGACCAGATACATCAATGAATTGATTAGCTGACGATACAAAGTGGGATCCACCAAATCGGAATCATAGGAGTAGCCATAGGCCTGCAACCATCCATACGAAATCCCCTCAAGATATCTCTTGCACACCTTCCCTGGCCCACAAAGATGTGCCAATCCTCCTGCGAAACCTCCAACCCCAGAAAGTAATGCATCAACCCCATATCAGTCATATCAAACTCTAAAGCAAGATTTCTCTTGCAATGCTGGATGAGCTTGTCCACCCCTGTAATAAACAAGTCATCCACATAGAGTACTAGAATAAGTGGACTGTCACCTACCAGGATAAAATATAGGTTCGGATCTGCATCACTCTTTTGGAAACCCATCTGCTACAAGTAGGCATCTATCCTCTCGCACCATGCCCTCGGTGCTTGTTTTAGTCCATACAAGGCTTTCTTCAGCCTACACACATGAGACGCTCTCCCATGCAACTCAAGGCCGTCAGGCTGCTCAATGTACACCTCCTCCTGTATAACACCATTAAGAAAGGTGATCTTCACATCCATTTGGTGAATCCTCGATCCCATCTCAGCTGTTATAGATACCATTGCTCTAATGGAAGTATAACGAGCAACCGATGAAAAGGTCTCCTCATAGTCAACTCCCTCTACTTGTGAGAACCCCTGCGCCACAAACTGAGCTTTGAACTTCTCTACACTGCTATTTGCAGCATGTTTGATCTTGTAGAGCCACTTGGAAGTCACAACTGAGTTCACACCAAGATGTGGTACTACCTCCCAGACATCATTCTTTGTGATCTACTTTCTAGTGGCCTCCTCAAAACTAACTGGCTCTGTTTCGACAACATCTGCCACAAATCCACCCAACCTCTCTGGTGGTCTGATCTCCCTCACTAACCACTTGGGTCTCCCCATTGCATCATGAGCCTCCTTTAGTGTCTCCCGAACCCATCTTTGCTTCCTCTTCCCTACAATAGTCTCCTGTGGTGGTTTAACTGGTGTCTCTCCTCCTGGCGAGAAAGGCTTTGAAATAACCAATGGAGATCTTGAACTTTGAGACATTGTGCCTGATGAGCTTGCAACAGATGATCCTGCACTATTTGAACTTGTCACCCTTGAAGAAGGTGAACCCCCTGATCTTGATGTACCACCTAATGCCTCTGAAACCTGTGGTGTGGCTCCCTATTGAGGACCCTGGTACTCTACTTGATCAACCTCCCGAGACCTCCTCAAAGACCTCTCCTCAAATGTCACATCTTGCTCATGTGCAGGAAGATATATATGGTAGGCTCTGCTGGTCTGATTATAACCCACTAGGATACCCCTCTCTGCAGTGGGTTCCAACTTCGTCCTCCTCTCCTCAGGGACATGTGAATATGTAAGGGACCCAAATATCCTGATGTGCTCAACTTCTGGCTTCTTGCTAGTATACACCTCCTCAGGAGTCTTGCTCCCCCAGACTCTGTGTGGGCTCTTGTTCTGCAAATAAACAACAATGTTACACGCCTTGGCCCACAATAAGAAAGCTAAACTCTGATCATGCAACATTGCTCTAGTTGCACCCACAATGGTCTTGTTCTTTCTCTCTTCCAACCCATTCTGCTGAGGGTTATAAGGCACAATGAGCTCCCTCTTGATGCCAACACTCCCACAAAAATCCCTCATCTCCGTAGAAGTGTATTTGACCCCATTGTCTGATCTCAACACCTTGATTTGCCTCCCTGTCTAGTTCTCCACAAGAGCCTTAAGCTCTTGGAATCTACGACAGACCTCATCCTTGGTCTTCAGGAAGTAAATCCAGGTCCTCCTAGAGTGGTCATTAATGAATGTCACATAATACTCATATCCACTCAATGAAACATGGGACATAGGACCACGTATGTCAAAATGATTCAAGTCAAGGATACCTGCAACTCCGATGTTACTACTTGTCATGTCCCCATTTTTATTCTTCTTCATAGACAACCAGGGTGGATTTCCAAGACAGGGGATGGCCATGTCCGTGGAGCAGGTTTATGTCATCAGGAGTCCCACGGGATTTTTGAGGAGTTTTTATGGGATTTGATGGCATTCGCTTGTCATATTCCATCATCAACACAGGTTGCCTTTTGTTCCGTTGCATTTCGGCAACTTTCAAAAATCAACATTATTAATGCGCATAACTTAATTAATTATGCTTGAGGTGGCATTCCAGGGAGATTAATTGATGGAACACCTCAGTGTAGTAGCTCGTTGGAACTAGAACGAGAAGATCTACATGATGGGACTTTTGGATGCGAGTTTCAACGAACTGAGGAGACATGGTGGCCAATTTACCCTTTTATTACATTAAAAAGATTATTTTAATTAAAATAAAAGAGGGAAAAGTGCTCCATGATTAAAAATAATAAAATAGAAGGTTCTAGAGGGGTCCATTAGATCTATAAAAGAGGAGGCGGCCATTGGAGGACATCTTGGTTTTGATATTGTTTCTTGTATGAGAGGTTGAGAACTTGGTTCTCTACTCCATTGGTAGCCCCAAGATGAAAACCCTCGGGTGATATAGAGAGATTGGGCGAACACCCATTTGTTCCCTTGGTGAATCCATTGAGGGTTCATAGGTTGCAGTGTATTGTTTTTCAGTTGTTTGGAGGCTGATTTGTGGCATTGTTGTAGATCTGTTTGAGGCCAGGTTATCTCAGCTGTATGGGTTGTATGTGCATGTAAAACCCTAGTTATCTAATATAATAAAGTTGAGAGTCTTCTTATTTATTATGTTGTGAGATTACATTGCTCTATTTGTCTATTTTTACATCGCAATATTCTGGTAAATGCATGATCGTTTTATACGAAGTGTCTATTCCAAAAAAAAATGATTTAGGACATTACAGTGGTATCAGAGCTCAGATTTTGGCTCAGCCTAGAGGGTTCGAATTTTTATTGCAGATCAACTCAAGGGTTTTAGGATTTCTTTCATTTTTTCCATAGTCATTATTTTTGCAGAAGAAATTTCTTTCAAAGCAAAGATTGAGTTTCATGCTAAGTTGCACGAAATGGGGAAACGGGTACGAGTTTCCAAAACGGGCACGGGTACGAAACGTGACC